>JAODAL010005550.1:0-142409 GCA_025379985.1 Phyllomedusa bahiana | reverse complement strand
CAAAAAATTTTTTGAAAAAGTAAAAAATAGGTAAAAAAAAGTTAAACCCCAATACAAACATATAATTTTTTATTAAATCACATACAAATAAAATACAAGTGATAAAATACCTACAGACCATAACGCGACACCCCAATGCACGATTCGCCCAATGCCTCAGATAGGGGGATGATGGAACACAAAGTAAAAGCTTTTAAACATCCCAACCCACTGCAACCAGTCATATAACAATAATGTGTTCAATATGAATGGCAAATAACCAATAAAATTCTTTCCAACACATGTAGACTAAAACCTAATCGCATAAATAAAATGTACGAAACAAGATGGTGCACACAGGGGGAACCATTCCCGTACAAAAATGAGGCAGGCTATGGATTTTGTGAGACTCCCGTTTGGACGCCATCTTGAACTGTCCGGGGAGGGGGGTCACATGTAGCTCTTGTGATCGCCATCCTTGGTAGAACGGTTAACTGCACACCAACATATGTCACTGCGACACTAGGGCAGTAATTTTAAACGGGCCTCAACCAGCTTTATTCTTGGGCACAGTTCACGTACAGAAGATAAAACAAAAATGGACAAAACCCTCGGCCATCTAGCCACTAAATAAACACAGAGTTCCTCTATAACCTGTAGTCTGGACCTACTGTGCAGCAATCACTTCACCAGTCTACACTGGTTTAGGTTTCTTCAAGTCTGGGGTAGGAAAAAGAGCCCTTCTCTCCAACTCTTCTGCTGCACCAGCTTCTGGCAGCAAACCACACCACCAGATCACCTGGAGTACCAGGCTTTTTATAGGCCTCAAGGGACCTGACAAAAGCCTGTCCTAGAACTCGGGGAGTAGGCACCCATGCAGCACTTTGCCTACCCCAGATAAAAGCTGTCCCTGATCAGCTGAAACAGCCACACAAACTATGAACGGCTGCCAACCACTTACTGTGACTGACAACATAACTGAATGGCTTCTACTCCTCCAAGGCCAGGTAACTTTGGTGACATGTAGCACTCAGTTGTCCTGCTTTACTCCACCCGACCTGAGGTCGTTCTGCCACAGTATATATTTACACAGTTCAACCCTGTTTCAGCAGAATTATGCTTTGAGGTGTACGTGTTGTGGTCTGTGTCCTTTGTAGCTTTTATATGCTTTATATACACAGGTTTTCATCACTTTTATTTATATAGGCAGTTTTGAGCTCCGTATGCGGGTTTATATTATGCTTCAATGCTACTTTTTATATTGGTTTTGTGGTTTTATTTCATGTAAAATATCTTTATCTATAGATATATAGATGTGTATATATATATATATATATATATATATATATATGTAAATATATATAGATAGATAGATATTTAATCTTACTCTGTGTTTTTTGTAGATATTTATTATTTTTTCCATGTAAACACTTTTTCTTCTTATCCACCAATGAATAGACTGCAGTTCATATTGGGATTTTGTATTTTTGGCTGCCATCTGCAGATTTGCAGTTGACCTTGCTTCTATGAAGAAGCAACTTTTAGAACTAATAAGAACATCATTGTAAGGCAGTTTGTATAGTCTTGATTTAACTCCAGGCTCAGAGAGACACTAATCTTATTGATAGCGTGGGAGATCCATTGTGCCATATATTACTTATTGAAATGTAATATTTTATGTATAACTTGTGAATACTACATGTGGTTGGTTCGATTAAAACTCTCCAAGTTTTCCGACGGCTGGTTGTTATTGTTGTAAGATGGCTCCTACAAAAGTTCTATAGCATTGACTTTTCTGACCACAAATTAGCCAATGAAAAATTAATTGCAACATGTTACACTGACAGGATCGTTATAGCAGAGGAGAAAATCCACAGTAGAGATGCATCTTTTTACGGCGATTATGTTAAATTGTGCACCTCAACAATAGGCCAGTACAATTATTATTATTGCATCTGAGTGCTTATTGATCTCAAGTTCCGCATTCTCTGCTGTATTTATTGCTCTCAGAGCAATGCAGTTCTCTGGAAAAGCAGAAAAACAAGCTGTGATTTACATGGTCGGATAAAAATATCGATCTTTCCTCTGCAGTCGAATTGAGCACTTAAAATCCCAGAATGATTTGTTGACGATAACACTGGAGGAGTGCAAGAGCAATGCTGAGAGAATGAGTATGCTGGTGGTGAAATATGAATCGAACGCAACTGCCCTGAGGCTAGCGTTACAGTACAGGTGAGTGCATCAGGCGGTTTCGGCTGTCCCTACTGTATATCCCAAGGTTACAAATGTAAGACTGTTTATGGAGGGTGCCAAAAGGTAGTGAGTCAAGTTCATATTAGAGCAGACTGGGTGAGATATAAAAAGTGCAAACAAGATTCAGTTCACAGCATATATAGCATATATATATATATATATATCATATATATATATATATATATCATATATAACAAAGTAAACTTTTACATACTTGCTAACCTTTTATGTTATTACTGGGAGATGGGGCCACTATTGTGTGAGTAGACATAATCTAACACTACCCATCATTTTTGGGTTTTCCAACTACAGTGATATCTCTGCTTTAGGAGTTTTTCCCTGAAAATAAGACCTAGCGGAAGTCATTGCTGCAGCTCCACTCACACCATACATTGGTGTTGGCAGATCGTTTAGATAGGTCTTACCTTGTATGGGAGGCTACCTGAACAAGAGATGCTCATTTAAGGAAAGTGCTATTGATAGACATGAGAGATTGAGGCCAATGAGTCTAAAAGAAATGGATCATATAAAGTAGAAAAGGAACCAATTTTCAGCTTAATGGCTTAGTCCATATTTATTGTAATATCAAAACATAACACACGTATACTGTATCCAACATGGAATAGGAAATCTTCAAGCATGCATGTAAATGGTAACGATTTACCTGAACTGTAGCGCTGCAAATACAGTATTTAGGAGCTGCTCTGACAACCAGCTGTGCATCTTAGATGCAGCGTTTTGAGATGCAACGTTTTGAGAGTCTAAGGTGCACAGCTGGTTGTCCGAGCAGCTCCTAACTACTGTGTTTGCAGCACTACAGTTCAGGTAAATCGTTACCATATACATGCATGCTGGAAGATTTTTAATTCCATTTTGGATACAATATACGTGTGTTACGCTGTTTTGATATTACAATAAATATGGACTTAGCCATTGAGCTGAAAATTGGTTCCTTTCTATATTATATGAAGCAAAAGGCAGTACGGGGAGGAGGAAACCCGGATAAGGAACCGTGGCATGACATGTACCTATGTTTATGTAGCGGTAAAATGTATTGAAATGAGTATCTAAAAGAAATGGAGTCACAAGAAATTCACCATGAAATTGTGGGTTTGGAGAGTGATGATGATGTTCCTGAAGATGATGACATGGTAAATGTACCATAGATTGTTGTACATGGAAATAGTCAAGAAATTATTGCTGGACTTCAGAGTTTGGCTGGTTATGCAGATGTTTGTGATAACATGACAACAGTATATTAATAAATGTTGATATTTTTTTTTTTGTTCAACACTAAATGTGAATTCTTCTTCATGGAAAAAGAAGACATCCCCTGAAAACAAGACCTAGCGCGTCTTTAGGAACAAAAATTAATAGAAGACACTGTCTTATTTTCGGGGGAAACAGGGTATTTTATCCCCAAAAAACACAAACTATTACAGTGTAAATAATATATTTGCTGTAACACAAGCTGTCTGGGTGTTTCAGAGAAAAGTAGGAAATAATTTAGTTTGGGTCTGTAACTACTGTTCTTAGTCTTTTAAAATAGTGTTTATTTGAAGGCTTAAAAACCTATTTTGGTCAAACTGCCAAAGTAAGTACAAAAATAATTCATTGCAAAAGCAAGCCAACTAAACTTCCCTGGCATTTTTGTTTACACATACGAAGTCAAAACCAGACTGGCAAGATAGTTGATACTGATATTATTTTAGTGTCTTAACCCTCTGTACATAACTAAAAGATTTGCTTCCTAAAGACAAATACTTTCTGTATGTCCTATAACAGGTTCCTTCAGAGAAATTCACATGCGGCAGATTGGTTATAGAAATTTCTGTGGCTGTTCCAATTATCTGAATTGGGTTTGTAGAAATTGGGGTGCTTGCCACTAAAATGACCCTTTTCAATGGGGATAAATGGAACTGATTTTCAGTTGCAAAAAGTTCTGCAACAAATCTGCTATACATCAGTAAACACTTATGATGATATGAAGTGCTAAAGGTGGTTTTCAATCTCAGACATTCAGGGCCTATTGATATAATTAAGCACAGTGTCTCTGGGACCTGCACGTATCTTGAGAATGGGCCCTGAACTTCTCCCTGCAGAGCGAAGAGGTGGCCGCGCATGCACGGCACTCTCCAGTCATTTAATTGGGAATTCTGAGTTCAGGTGACAGCATTCGGAACAGTTGTAATCAGAACACAGAGTGACACACATGCTTGGCCACCTCATTGTTTTGCACATAGAGGCTCAGGGGCCTGTTCTCAAGATAGGTGAAAGTCTAAGAGGGGATCTACAGCTATCATGTGTTTATGGCATATTCTATCATTATGCCCTAAGTGTCTGCTATGGGAAATGTTAAAGTACTTTAGCTATCAACTCCAATATTCTTGGTCTGTTGAAGGTGAACACAACATGACTATCACAAGGGAAAGGAGCTGAGAAGCTAATATCCCTTTTGCTTTCCAAAGACCCAGTGGGTCAAAAGCAAATTGAGGATTTGTTACATCCAATAGAGGGCGCTAGAGCTTCTCAGCTCTTTTCCCATAATGCCTTTTGCTATGCAGGTGCTTTCGAATCTCCACACGCCTATATGTAGCTCTCCCTAAGGAGAGATCTTCCCTTTCTACACAACATGACTAGTGATAGGCAAAGATAGACCATTCCAGTGAATAAGAGGGACTGTACAGAGACAGGCCTGCATTCACAGACCTTCTTGGTTGGTCTCTTGTAATAACATCATATTTTTCAGCAGGGGTCATTTTTCCTATTTTCTGTAGTGTCTCAATATTTATGAAGGAGAAATAACTTGTCTTTTAGCAGTTGACATTTCCACTCTCGATAGCTGTTGCCCCTCCACTATTTTAGAAGTCATGTTGTCTGCCAGGGATCTTTACCACAAACTCAGTAACCTCTCTTCAGAAGCCTTGGATTAAGAGTACAGATGTTATTTACAGAGAAATGTTTAATCTATTAATTTAACTTGTATTTTTTTTGCTTTTGCTCTTAAAATAAATTGTCATGATCAGAATATTTCCATTCAGGGATTAATCCTAGAACAAAATGATGGCACAGCTAGTATTTAAGATTCATGTTTTCTGAAGTGTTTAAATGAGTAGTCTGTGTCACAGGGCTTTTGTTTTTCTCCGAGGTACATGCAGGCTAATCCTTTTCCTTACAGGCATTTTTCCTTCTATATCTGTTGTATTGTCAAGTTTAATCACAGTTGGTGCGTAATACCGATCAACTTTTATAACGCAGTAGAGAATTAAGGTCAGCAATGGGTCAGAGACTTAAGTGCTACCTTTAAGATGTCAGGACCCCCCTTCCTTGTCCTGATATGATGTACAGTAGCTGCCTTAAAATATTGATTTGGTCTTTCCCTTCTTTCTATGGTTTAGTGAGCAGTGTATCGAGGCATATGAATTATTGCTGGCACTTGCAGAAAGTGAGCAGTCTCTCATTCTGGGGCAGTTCAGAGCTGCTGGAGTTGGAACAGTAGGTAAGAATTACTCTTAATCACAAGCATCAAAACCTCTTGTCAAGTAACATACTATTTAATGTTCCCCTACACGCGCCAATGTTTTTGATCAATTACATAACATTTATTTGGCTGTACATTGCTTGCTTTATGGATCTGAAATGTGGAGCCAAAGCATTATATTATGTTGCAATTTAGGCTACAATTGATTGTGGGAATAATGTCCTATTTGGTCTTTATAGCCATTCACAGTCATGTAAACCTATAGCAGTATGATTGAGGATCTGCTCCCCCTATGCATTCAATGGACAGCTTCTCTGACAGTATTCTACTGTAATATAGTTATAATAAAAAAAACTTCTATTTATTATGTTATCTAATGTTATCCTAGTGTTTGGCTGTAACTAGTACTTTTGCCTCAGGCTATGTCTACACTGCATCAGACAAAAAACGGCCCAAATGCGGCCGATTTTTCTCCGATGCAGGACCGCGGCTTTTGTCACGCTTTGTACAAAAACCGCGGTCGCTTCTCGTTTTCCTGACGTCGCCCATACAATTGTATTGTACGGGAAGACGGCAAGAAAACGAGAAGCGCCAGCGTGTCATACAACATGTTGTATAATACGCCGCTGCCGAAAGACGGGCAGAAAAAAGACGAGCTGTGTAGACAGCAGCTCGTCTTTCCTATTGCCGTCTATGGGGCCGCAGGAACGATCGTATCTTCGGCGATTTTAAAAAACGAAAAGTGCCGAAGATACGATCGTTTTCCTGTGCAGTGTAGACATAGCCTTAACCTAGTCAGAGGACTATTCTTATAGGAGAGATCATTACTGAGAATTAAAAAAAATATATAATTTCGTTGTAGTTTTATATGGAATAGTCTCAGATCACTTGAAGCCATTTGTTTGCCTCTTTAGTTTAGTTGTCTGGCTAACATGCCTTAAAAAAAAAACTTCTTGAATAAACAATTATAGAAAAGGATGCAGTGAGGCTGCCTATTTTTCAGAAATTTTCGATCCATTAAAAGCTGTAGAAAAATACAGTCAGGCTGTTGATTTTTACATCTGCAAGGGACATTTTCCATGCACTGAATGTGGTTTATGCACCAAAAGTAAAAAGGTACTGCTGCCCAAGTAAAAAAAAGAAAAAAATAATTGTATACTCTTCTTCCTGCTCATCTACGTTCCAGCATTGGACATGTGGCATCTGTCCTCAGTCTTCTGTTTGCTTTCTGGCTCCAAATAGGACATTACCACTGCAGCAGTCATGTGTCTTCTGACATCACTGTTCAGAGTGTTCACTTCCAAATTGTAATGTAAGGCAGTGAGTGTCACATGAATTCTGACGTGGCAATGTCCTGATCAGCCTGAAACATCTTATAACTGTGTTGTACTGCTGTTATTCTGTCTCAAAATGTATTAATGAATCTGTCAGCTGGGAGTTACCATTACAGTTTTCAAAGGGGTGTGTCCTATGAGCACTGATTGGACACTATCACATCATATAAGGATACTCCCCCTCTCTCCCCAATTGGTAACACCCAGCTGACAGATTCAGTAATATATTTCTAGAAGGAATAACAGAGGAAAATTACAACACAGAGTTATAAGAGAAAAGTCTCCAGAATTGTTATTACATGGGGAACACAGGTATTTACTAAAACATCCACACAGCAAGGACTAAATACTGGTTGGGTTCTAAATCTGAATCCGACCAGTATTTTACACTCATTTTTTGTTCTTTGGGACGTTTTTGGATTCTTAACATTGGAATAGTACATTATCCGGTTAAAGAATGTGCATGTTCCAAGTTTTTTGCAAAGCCGTCGATTTTGAAATCTGACCTCAGAAATTTCGAGTCATGCAAACTACAGCGCAAATTTTCTATTGAGGTCTATAGAGATGGTTTACAGTCGGATTTTCACCAGTTTCAAAATTGGTGTCAAAATCCGACTCTAAAACCATGCCATGTATAGGGGCCCTGAAAATAAAATGGTACCATGTTATATATTTAAAATTTGTTTTGCACCGTCTCCTTTTGTACCTTTAAATTGAATACACTTGTTAATCTATGGATATCCAGGATGCCTGGTTATTTGTCACCTGTTAGGTGCTGTTAAAGAGAACCTGTCACATAGATTATGCCCTCCTGGCTGAGGACAGAACAAGCTAGTGTCAGACCTGCTGTTTCTAGCGCTGTGTCCCTTATTCTGTAAGATGCTGTAGTTTTCATGTATTTAATGCTTAAATCTGCAGTTTTCAGGCAGAAGAGTCATTCGATGAGTCCTTCAGTGTCAGTTTTTCATGTCCCGCCCACCTGAGGCTAGCCCCGCCCACCTCAACTGACAAACCTATTACTTTGAATAAGTAGAAACATGTGAATAACTGTCAGTGGGTGGGGCTAGCCTTTGGTGGGTGGAACTAACACCTACTCATGAATAAGATTTGAGGGGTAAATGCTCTAAAACTGCTGCATCTTGCAGTATAAGGGACACAGCGCTGGGAACAGCAGGTCTGACACTAGCTTGTGCTGCCCTCAGCAAGGGGGGCATAATCTATGTGACAGGTTCCCTTTAAGTCCGCAATACAAGGATTTTAATCTAAAGTAATGTATTCATCTATGTATGGCTATGAGGTAATATATCTAATGGACATTTCTGATTTTATGATGAAGCTGAGCAAACTGGGGATGAGAACATCACACAGATGCTGAAGAGAGCACACGATTGCAGGAAAACTGCAGAGAATGCTGCAAAAGCTCTTTTGATGAAGCTGGACGGTAGCTGCGGCGGTGCCTTTGCAGTCACTGGATGTAGTGTCCAACCATGGGAAAGTCTGTCCTCAAATAGCCATACAAGGTAAAGTATAGGCGTCTTGATTTAAATGTAAACCTTTCCACAGTTCATCGGAATTATATGTTTTTATTTATATGTATATATTTATTTATTCAGTGTTTGTTCGTGAAAAAATGACATTCCAGTGTTTTGGCTAATTGATACTTCCATAAACTGTTTCGCACTATAGTGATTTAAAAGGCATTTTACCAGCATGTGTTTTTTTTTATCTGCTCAGCAGATTTTTTTTTTTTTTTCTGAGAAAGCATTCTCTGTGCTTCAAAGAATACATTGACACCAAAAAAGAAATTGCTGTCTATACCATGGTTGACAGACTTTGTACGCTCCAATGCATGATGCATGTACAGTAATATGCACCTATTTTTTCAGTTTTTATTAAGTATTTCTGAAAATCAAGCCCTCCACAAGGAACAGCATTAAGTCCAAATACAGCTACATGTCATGCAACAAAAATATGCTGTATCTAATACACAGTCCACAAATTTGGTCAACAAGAACAAAAAAAAATTCAAATCACTTGAAATGAACAGCAAAGCATATGACAGAGCTTATATCATATTTGTTCAGGGATATAGTACACAATGCACATGTAGAAGAACATATGCTAGAATATGTGATCCCTTACTCAAGTCTTAGGAGTCAGCCCTGGTGTATTACAGCCGTTTGTTTCACATTTGTTGATCCTCCAATCTGATATAACACATATAAACATAAGTCTTCCAATGGAACACAGTTAATTTCACAGCTTTGTATAGCATAGGAACCTCTAAGACAGATACTCACCACTTTAGGCAAATCATGGAATCCAAAGGTAATTTACTGATGGAGTTTATATCAGGTACTTTTGTCCAGGATCTCCTCATACAAGCACAGTTCTACTTTGTATTGGCTTGGAGGCTATAACCAGATACACAAATCATCAGACCTAATTCTTAATATATGCACTTTTATTAGTGAATGTGATGGCATGGGTAGAAGTTTAATGTTGCATGTGCTTTTCTTTATAACAAGATTTCTGGGCTGCTTTTATAGGCTTAGTAAAATACCATGTAGGTTGGAAAATCATGGGAGAAGTCCTAATGGTAAGAAAAGAGAATAGAATAGATGAAGGTCTAGTAGGACCAGAGGCTTTGTTCAGTTTCTGATTGATGTACTGCTCCAGTGGCATGGCACTTTCCAAGTGGCTATCACTTTATTCTAGCTAAAAAAAAGGGGAGGTCAGGTTGGTTGGGCCTCCACTTTTTGGACATTGGTGGTATACCAAACTCAAAGTAATGTGACACTGTATTATCTGTCCTGGTAAAGTCTGATTAGAAGCTGTTGGCTATGGTGTAATTATCCAGGAAACATATATAGTTAGAGTGAGCATATAATCTGGTTTAAGACATTGAACTCTAAGGATGTATCAGGACGATGACAACTTTAAAGATATTTACATTTAACATGGCTCATCAAACCTGTAGTATCATCTAATGGAGAAATTTATAGAAAATACTATAATGTACTATATCTTGGACAAAATCAAAAACATTAAATCACAATACCATTTTAATTAATTGCCTTTAGCAGAGTCACTGATTAAATTGCAGAAGTGCGTTATCAGTAAGATATAAAGATCAATTAATTAGTTAATGAGGCTCTTAAGTTGATTGCGCTTTATAGAATAGTGGTCCAGACGGTCACGGCATGTACTTTTGGTTTCCTAATTGGTCCCTGAATTTCATTATTAACAGTCATTTTGTACTTGGTGGTTACTTTGTACGCATTTTGAAAAGTTTATAGCATTTGCTTTTATGTACAACACAGTTCAAATCCATTTATGTACAAGTTGGTTATATTCTGTGCTGTATGGTAGTTGAAAATGATAGCCATTTTTACTGGTACAGAAATACTGGAGTGTTATCAGGTTACTATGTAATTACTTAGAAGCGAGGTGTAGTCTAAGGCCATGTCCCCACGGCATGGTTTTTCAGCTGGTTCTTGATTTTGAAAACCGTCTGCAAACCAGCTGAAAAACTTTTACACAGACCTTAATGGAAAATCCATGCAGCGGTCCCTACTGCACGGGTTTTCCGCCCGGCGGTTTTTCAGACCGCTGGTGGTCCGAAAAACATAGAACATGTTCATTATTCCGACCAGTTTTCGGACGGAAGATGAACATGTCTATGCGAGGGGAGAAGGCTTTTCTCCGCAAACCGCGGAGAAAAGCCGTCCCCCTGTGGCCGTGTGCACAGCACGAAAACAGTGCAAATACCGGTCAGACAAACCGACTGGTATTTGTACTGTGCCATGTCAACGGCCCCTTAGTCTAGGTTCACATCTGCGTCAGAGGTTGCGTTCAGGACCTTGCCGGTATGCCCCATTGACTACAGCGGGGTGTGTTGTGTCACCATCATGATATTTATAATTTTAACAGAAAAAAATAGTGTTACATGCTGCGCTATTTTTCCATTATTTTTGATGGCACCTGCTATGGAGCCCTGTAATGGAACCGCTAACATAGATTTGAACCTAAGTTTATGTAAAAGATTTGTGTAAAAATCACTCAAATTTCTACAGTCAGCAGGGGCGTCGCTAGGCTGTTTTATTCGGGGCTCGGGCCCCGAATAAAACCCCCTGTGCCCCGAACCTCCCGGGCTCCAGGCCGCTGCCATGGGCCTGGAGCACCGACCTGCCCTGCAGCTACATGTGCGTCCGCTGGACGCACATACAGCTGAGGGCTTCTGCAGAGCAGAGAGCGAGCACTCCCTGCCCCGCAGACAGTGTCGGACCGTCTCCGGGTCCGACACAGCGGGGCCGCCGGGTCCTCATTGCACTGAGGACCCGCCGCGGCCCCGTGCGGCTCACCTGGCAGCGGCGCGATGTAATGACCTCATCAAGCCGCTGCCTGTCCTCGGGCGCACAGCGCGACACAGGCTGGGCGCCCGAGGAGCTGCCGGAGGAGTGGCTGAAGAGGACGGAGCGCGCTCGCCGGGGGAACTAAGGTGAGTATTAATGTTATTTTATAGCGTTAACCTGCCTGTGTGCCCCTATATACTGCCTGTGGCCCTATATACTGCCTGTGGCCCCATATACCTGCCTCAGATTGCCCCCCTATATACTATAATGCCTGTGGCCCCCCTATATACTGCCTGTGGCCCCCTATATACTGCCTGTGGTCCCCTATATACCTGCCTGTGGCCCCATACACCTGCCTGTGGCCCCATTTACTGCCTGGGGCCCCCTATACTGCCTGTGGCCCCATATATACTGCCTGTGGCCCCATATACCTGCCTGTGGCCCCATATACCTGCCTGTGGCCCCCTATAACTGCCTGTGGCCCTATATACCTGCCTGTGGCCCCATATACCTGCCTCGGCCCCCTATACCTGCCTGGCGCCCCCTATACCTGCCCTGCCTGTGTCCCCCCTATACCTGCCTGCGGCCCCATATACCTGCCTGCGGCCCCCTATACCTGCCTGCGGCCCCCTATACTGCCTGTGGCCCCCTATACCTGCCTGTGACCCCATATACCTACCTGTGGCCCTATATTACTGTCTGAGCCCCTATATACCTGCCTCAGTGCCCCTATATCTATATACCTGCTTGAGAGTGCCCCTATATTTATATACCTGCCTAAGTGACCCTATATTTATATGCCTGCCTAATTGAGGGGACCTATACACCTACCTAACTGAGGGGACTTATATACCTATAAGTAAGGAGTTGCTGAAAATGTGAGGATTCTAAGATATTTGTGTCCAAATCCTCAGGGACGAGTCGTGGCCGGGAGAAATCAGCATGAAGGTGTGAACCGGATGGAGAAGAAAAGGGAAAGTGAACGACGCTGATCAGAAAAGACGTCTCCGGTGAGTCACTAAATGTAACTGCAGTGTAATCACTTATATGTCTGCAGAGGCTACATACAACTAGTATCTACCACTATATGGTCACTGTATGGCGGTGGTATATGTAATCAGAGCCTGTGTACAGCTGATAGTCACATGTGGGGGTTGCGTTCGGTCAGGGTCTGGCAGGATTATTTGGTCCTTTGTAGTAACAGTTTTGGGTCTTGGTCTTGTAGGAGTGTTTTTAGTAACAATCATTTGTCTGGTAGATTTGCTCCATGTATCAGTGGATTATATGGTGACTGTTATTTAGGGATATTACACTGTCATAAAGGGGGGGAGGGTTTTGAAAAAGTAAATTTGTCATTGGTGATTTTCATTGTGCAGTGACTGCTGAGGCAGGTATATAGATATAGGGTCACTCTATGTGGAATATGCTGAAAATTAGTGACAGGTGCAGAAGGTTTTTCTCTGTAAAAACACATCTGCAGTTCACAATGTGGCGTGAAAAATGTCGTGTGAACCCAGCCCTACTGAGCAAAACACAAAGGGCCCGGGCCCCGGATGTTTTAGGACCCTAGCAACACCCCTGGTCGTCAGTAAGAAAATGTGTTATTAGTATTTCATCTTGCCAGCTTCTTCCCTGATGGACGAGTGAGGCTGCCTTTTCAATTGTGCAGTAGTTGCTGATTAATGCTCGTGGAGCCGTGCAACTTAATACAAGACATGATGGGATGTTATTCCCTGGCCGATAACTGAGATCATTCAACATTCCAGGCAGACATGTTAATGGATGACCTAACCCTCAACCAGCAGATGATTAGCCATCCTCCTGAGATCCATGAGGCTGTTTCCTAATGTGATACATAGAGAGAAATATAGGCTGTTCTTGTAACCCCTTCACGACCAGCGCAACCTTTTTAGGATTAAGTTGCAATTTCTTTGATTGCAATACAATATTCTCTGTGCCTTGTTAACGTCATAGGATGGTGTCTGATTTCTCGGGATGATGAAACGGTTTGTCCCTTAGACACAGCACACACATTGTCCCTTGGCTGACCTTTGATATGAATTAAAAGTAAGCCTAGGAGATTTATATCCATGTCGTGGGCAGTATACATGTTGTTTCTTCTATTCCAGTGTTTCTAAATGTTCCTAAGCTAAGTGTCAAGTTTCAGTACCTCCGAGAAGATGAGCATACGTTGTGCTACTTATTAAAAGCACAGCATGAGCAAAGTGCTGGTACTCTATACAGATAGGGTATTAAACCCCCCAAAACTGAGGTTTGACACTATAGTCACAATAAAAAGCTGCTATGAACCCTGTGTATTGCTAAAATAATCGCTGGACTGCAGAGATGAATATCATGTACAAATAAAGCAAATTCTTATGCAAAATAGGAATTAGGGTTTGCTTTAATTGCATTTCAGCCATATACCAGCAAATGTTTAAACACGCTATATATTCAGGACTTCCGGGATAAAAACACAGATAATTAACCCGTGGAACTAGCACCAGAAGCCAATCATGTAAATGCTGTCACTTTGTGGAAACAGTCTTCCAAGAACTTTACACGTTTTTCTTCCGTGGTTGGATCTTGCTGTATTTTTCTGTAATAATATATACAAGGCTTGTAACAAAGTAATGTTTATAAGGCAAAAGATGAGCAGAACATCCAAGGTTAGGGTGAGTTGTGGGATATTTTATTATATTTCCCAGGGACACAGAAATCCACACTGTAGTCCGACCTATCCACGGCATAAGACTTGCATCATGGGTAAGGCAGACTCTAGTTGTCTTCACTCCAGCTTCTTTACATTCCAAAAGGGACTAGTTTAAGGACCGTTCAGCTGCTGCAGGTGCCTGCACCAAGGAATACCCACTACAATACTTGCCAAGCTCAAGGCTCACGGGCTGAATCTGGTCACAGCATAATTTTTTGTGGCCTATGAGAGCTTAGATACAGCAAGCAGGGATGAACAAGGTCTGGAAACAGAAGGACCAGCTCTCCACTTTCCTCGGAGGACACAGCCAGCACTTGGCAGAGGTAGTGGCGCCAGCTCAGGGAATGGGCATCCTATTGGCTTTGGACCTCCAACATGCACCTCTACAATGCTGTGTCCAGCAACTCACAGGTGGTGGCACAACTCTGACTCTAGTCACTCTAGCCACTCTCCAAGGCTCTCCAAAGGGCCTTGATGTTAATATGGTGGCTAATATGGTCCTTGGTGGAAATAAGTTTGACACTCCTGCATTAGTAGTTGTGCTGACAGAGCCCCAAACCTTATTGACCAATAGGCTTGGGCAGATATTAGTGAGCAGTATTTTTTTTATTCTAAACAAGGACACTGTTCAAGGGTAACTCCACTTAAAACATATACAATTGCTGTTTCAGGTTTTCCCATGCAGCTGGTTTAAATATTATTCTGGTATTCATGAGATGCATCCTGCTCTCACAATGATTATAACAATTCATATCAATGGTGACAAGCACTCCCTTTTTATGAAGATCAAGTAGTTGTCACAACTATTTCTGTGTTATTTGCATCACTGAATAATAATGTTATCCTGTTTATTATCTGCATCTTTTTACATAGTCCATGAATTTCTAGACGCTTGCAAATATGGAAATATCAGTTAGAAGGTTCTTTTCATTCACTTCTTAAAGGGTTGTCCAATTTAAGATTTAAATAATAAACTATTGCTACCCTAAATTAAAAAAAAATCTCTGTTCCAGCACTGGGTCTGCAGCATCTCTTCTCGGTCTTCTGGTTTTTCCCCGTCTTAGGCTGAATGAGACATCACTCGAAGTGAACAGCTCCAAATGGTGATGTAAGGCAGTGTCACACGACGCCAGTCAGCACCTTCAGTGGTCATGTTCCTTGATAATAAGCGATCAAAGCACCATGTGAACCCCAAAATGGTAGCATTAAAAAAAAAATCAACTCATCCTGCAAAAAAGCCTTATACAGTCCTCATACAGCTCCATATCTACAAAAATCTAAAGGTTATGGATGTCAGACTTTTTACTAATGCAATTCTTTTGTGTAAACATAGTAAATCATTTAAAAAAAAAAAAACTATATAAAATTAATATTGTTGTAATTTTACCGACCCGCATAGCAAAGCAATCGTAATTTCTCCCGCACGGTGAACGCTGTAAAAATAAAACCCAAAAATCAATGGCGGATCTGCGTTTTCATGGCCCAGTGGTAAAAAAAAAAAAAGCTGTGGAACACCTGTGCGCACAATATACACAATACATCCTTGGATGAGTTCCCTGAGGGGTATCGAATCCAAAAGGGGGTGACTTTTGGAAGTTTTCACCTCTTCTGGTACTTTGGGGGCTTTGCAAATGCGACGTGGCACCTACCAAAATCTGCGTTCCAAAAGCCAAACAGCACTCCCTCCCTTGTATGCCCTGCTATGCGCCCCATCAGCAGTGTACACAAACATATAGGATATTGACGAACTTGGAAGAAATTGTGTTATAAATTTTGGGGTGCTTTTTTCAGGATTCATCAAGACATTTTTCAGCTAAAACTGAGATTATTGGGGGGGAAAATGTCATTTCCACAGCCAAACGCTAAAAAAAATCCGTGAAACACTTGTTGGATCAATACATTCTCTACATCCCTGCATATATTCCTTAAGGGCTGTAGTTTCCAATATAGGGTCTTTTTAGGGATGCTTGTTAAGTTTCAGCACCTTAAGGTGTCTGCAAACCTGTAAAGGCGCCTACAAAATATCCTAATGAAAATTACACCCAAAAGTCTTGTCTGAAAAACAGCAGAATCAGGGTAAATAATATTGAGTTGCTTTTCTTGGTAACATCTACCGTGTTCCAGTGAATAATGGATACAAGTTTAAAATCTGTAGTGTACATTTTTAAATTTCATCTCCACTTTGCTTTAATTTCTGTGAAGCGCCTACAGGGTTATTAAACTTTCTAAATGCTGTTTTGATTACATTAAAGGGGATGTATCGCTTCCTTACTTTGGCTGATTCACTCTTCTCTCAGCTTCTCAACTTTGTGAATGCAGGGGCATTTCTTCCCCTCCCAGCTGGATGACATCATCCCCCCTTCACTGCTGGCCTGAACCCCCCCCCCCCCCCCTCTGAATCCACATATCACTGTGTCTCTCCCTATCAGTCTTATTTTATAAGAGCTGTATACATACCACAGGCTGCATTCAATCTAATCTGAGCACTGATCTCTCACAGCTGGAGATGTATTACAGCTTTCTAAGAACGGCACAGATCTGCGCAGGAGAGTTAGGCACAGGGACAAAACTGTCATGTTTTCTCATTGTACAATCTGCTGCAGTCTGTTTTTGCTAGGTGTGGAGACAGAAAATGCTACGGCCCCTAACTCTGAGTCAGAGACACAGCTCTGAATCGACCCAGGGGCTGTACAGAATGTAAATGAGCTCTCAGCTAGTGAATTGCAAGGAGGAGGGATCAGGAGGGATTCGACCCACACTGGATATCAGTGTAAATAAAAACACAAGATAAGGGACACTGTGAGAACAAGGCAGCTTTGCTAATGACATCCAATTGCAAAGTTGCTTGTTTTCACTGTCCCCTTATTCTGAAGACCATTTAATGAAACGATAACACCCCTTTAAGGGGTGCAGTTTCTTAGATGGAGTTATTTAGGGGGGAGGGTATCTAATACACATATCCCTCAAAACCACTTCAAAACTGTGAAAAATGACCACTACATTTTTAAGCCTCCTAATTTCATTAAAAAAAGACATTTAAAATTTTTTGCCAGCGTACAGTAAACATATATATCACAGAGCTCAGCTTCACTTCATCTATTACATTTTATGCTCAAATAGGACAGCATAAACCACCTAACAGGTCCCCTTTAACCCCTTCCCGACATGGGACGTATGCATACGTCCTAGCGGGAAGTGCGTTCCCGCAAATGGACATATGCATACATCCTGGCGATCGTGCGGGCTTACAAGCGAGCCCTGCGTGATCGCAACATGAGGCCAGCGGTAAATTGCCGCTGGCCTCATGCCGCGTCACCCACGGCCGGAGTGAGCTCCGGCTGCGGGTGTTTAACCCCTTAACTCCGACGATCAATTAAGATCGTCGGAGCTAAGTCGCTGGCAGGAGTGAGCTCCTGCTCCCGGCGCGCTGCTGCACATCAGTGCAGCAACTATATCCTACCAGACAGCCCCGGGAAGTTAAAGTCACTTCCTGGGTCGTCTGTGACGTCATCATGCCCACAATGCATTGTGGGCATGATGACTGACAGTTGCCATGGCGACCAGTACACAGCAGCAATACTGTGTACTGGTCTGCCTTGTAACAGCAATCTGATGATTGCTGTTACAAATGCCCTGTGGGGAAAAGTTAAAAAAAAGTTTAAAAAAGTAAAAAAAAAAAAAAAAGTGAAACAAAAAATAAAGTAAAAACACGTACAACGCCCTTTTCTCCTTTACAAACACCAGTCGCCCCAAAAAAGATCAAATTACCCATAATTGGTATCGCCGCGTGCATAACGACTTGTCCTATAAATATGTCACATTAATTAATCCGTACGATGAATGCTGTTAAAAGAAACAAAAAAAAAAAAACAATCAAAGAATTATGATTTTTGTTCATCCCACAGCACATAAAATGGAATAAAAAGCCATCAAAAACTCATATAAACGCCAAAGTTATGATAATTAAAACGTCAGTTCATCCCGCAAAAAAAAAAGTCCTTACACGTCTCTGTATACGGAAAAATAAGAGTTATGGCTCTCAGAAGACAGTGATGCATAAATATTGTTTTACACAATAAAAAACTTTTTTAAGTGCTTCAAAATAAAATAAAACTATATAAATTGGATACTGCACGGTGAGCGCTGTTACAAAAATAAAAAACCCTACTTGGATTGCACTATTTTCTTCACCCTGCCTTCCAAAAAACGGATTTAAAACTGATCAAAAAGTATTTTCCCCAAAAAAATGATACCAATAAAAATGTCCACTCATCCCACAGAAAACAAGCGCCTACTCATCTCCGTATACAGAAAAATAAAAAAGTTATGGCTCTCAGACTATGGTGATGCAAAAACGTGTTTTCCTTTTTGAATAAAAGCGTTTTTAATGTGTAAAAGCAGTAAAACATAAAAATATATACAAATTTGGTATCACTGTAATCGTATCGACCTGCTGAGTAAAACTAGCATGTCATTTATACTACACGGTGACTGCTGTAAAAAAATATTAAAAAACACTACCAGGAATGCTGTATTGTGTTCAAAATTCCTCACAAAAACCTTAATAAAAAGTGATCAGTGTCATATGCACCCCATAATGTTACTAATAAAAACATCAACTCATCCCTCAAAAAACAAGCCCATAATCAGCTCCGTACACAGAAAAATAAAAAAGTTATAGCTGTCAGAATAGGACAACATAAAAACGCAATTTTTTATAGACCTATTTCTACTTTCTAAAACTAATAAAACATAAAACATGCAGCTCTGTGCTCTGGCTGTGTGTGTGTGTCTCTCTCTCAGCTCCGTGTCTTGTTTACATTTGCTTCTTAGCAGATAAGGCAGGTCCTGGCAAAACCCCTTTAAGAATCCTATGGGCATGAAGCTGCTGTAAAGTATCTCCCCACAATCATATATAGACGGCCGAATAGAGAAATCTACAATCAGGAAATAAAAACGACGGAGAGGAAAAGAATATGGATCAGAGTCTCATTTAATAAGTAAAAAAAAAAAAATTGGCGACATATTCCCTTTAAAGCACAATGTGTCATGAGAAAACAATCTCTGAATCACATGAATAGGTTAAAGTGTCAAAAAGTTATTCTGACATAAAGTGACACATGCCAGATTTCAAAAATGGGGCTCTGTCAGAGAGGTCAAAACTGGCTCCATCGGTAAGGGGTTAATTTTGTTCTCAGCCGCTAGAAGGGTGACATTAGTAATATTATGTAACATGGTCACGTTGGTAAGTCCTTTTTGCCACTGAACGTAGAAATGGGTCTTAATTATATGCTTCTAATGCTTTTTATCAGGAAGATTTGCTAATCAAGGAACTAAAGGAGTAAAGACTGTAGTAGCCGGAACCCGTGTATGTGTCCTAATTTTAGGAGTAAATCCAAAATACGGTATTGTTAGAAGCCTCTCCACAAACAGCTATTCACCAAGGCAAATGTTATTTGATTGTCGAGGCCAACTAATTTGTAGCATAGTCATATTTTTAGCTATATGCAGTACCAGTCAGACACAGCTAGAAGATTAAGATCTGGAGCGGAGCCTACCATTCTGGATGAGTATTTTGAGTAGAGTAATTGCAGCCAGAGTGAACACATAACAGACAAAGGCGATATCCCACAGAGAGCTTAACCATTCCTCTGATACGTGCGCCAGAGCTCTGCTGCTTGGCAAGGTATGGTGTATCCAGCAGGGAAGAGGTTATATAGCAGAGGTCTTCATGTCACCGTATACAATTATATTCTCCTCTGTGATTCAGGGCTCCATTCATTCTATTCTCCACATGCTTCTCGGCTCTCCTTGCCGACAGATTGACAGCCATTGGCCTAGCTCGGAGCCGAGCAGAAGTTGCTTTTTTTTCCAGCCTTGTGTCAGGGGGCTTTGCTGGCATCTCTGGGAGGGGAAGGTTTTCTGTGAAGAATTTAATAATTAGGGCAGGAACCGTTTCCAGAATACCGGATGGTATTATTGCTATGCATTTCTGCCCAAGTGGACACTGATCTGTCCAACAGTTCATCTTCATTTCTGTAATTATGACTTTTGTTGTTGTTGACATAATAAAGAATATGCCTAGATTAGAAATAAGCGGTTTAGAGACTCCATGTGGAATATATACTGAATTAGCGGGTGAATGATGCTGTAGTGTTATATGGAGAAAAGGTGCAAAAGACAGATAACAATGTATGCAGGCAATGTGATAAGCAGCCCTGAAACTGTGAAGGTTAGAGTAATGTGCGGTTGGATGGAACAACAGGAAAGTGGTGAGCATTACTAACTGGGATTAAGGCATTGTTGCAACCACAGGATTTAGGGTGAAGGGGTAACATTGCCAGGAAGAGAGAGAATTCCTCTATGTGCAACAATTTTATGCATTAATCAAGACTATTTCACTGACATATGGTAAAATTTTGTTTAAAGTGAACTTGTCACATTGAATATGCTATCTGATCTGCAGGCAGCATGGTGTAAAGCAGGAGAAGCCGAGCAGACTCATATATAGCTTTGTGGGGACAGATGCAGTGAAAGTTGTAATCTATTCATTAAAATTCTGCTCAGTGTAGATTGAGTCCAGTGGGCGGTCCTAACATTCACTGACAACTTCCTTATATAAGTGTGCATATAGAGATATATGTCAATCACTGAATAGACTGCTCACTGGACTGTTTAACTCAGGAGTTTAAATTACCGTATCTACTCGAGTATAAGCCAAGGCACCTACTTTTGCCACAAAAAACTGGGAAAACTTATTGACTCGAATATAAGCCTAGGGTGGAAAATGCTGCGACTACTGGTAAATTTCAAAAATAAAAATGGATACCAATAAAATTACATAGGCATGTATAGGCAGTTTAATGTCCCCCATAAGCAGGTATATGTCCCCTCATAGGCAGTTATTGCTATTATATGCAGGTATATGTTCCCTCATAGGCAGGTAGAGGCTATTATAGCCAGGTAGAGGCTATTATAGACAGGTATATGTTCCCCCCATAGGCAGGTAGAGGTTATTATAGGCAGGTAGAGGCTATTATAGGCAGGTTTATGTTCCCCTCACTTTTCCTCACCGCTCCCAGGCTCTCCCTGCGCTCCGTCTTCTGCCACAGGCCGGTGATGTCATCAGGCCATGCAGGCATGACATAGCACGCTGCCTGTACTGGAGACTCCGGAGGGCCGCAAGGATTTATATTGTTTGGCAGGGAGCGCTCGCTCTCTGCTCCGCAATACAGTCTTCCACTGTATGCACTCCCAGGAGTCACTTAGAGCCAAAGCGATCCCCGCCGGTGCCCGGGCCATGGCAGTGCCCGGATGCCGACTGTTGACTGGAGAGCTAGCTGTATGCGTTCCCAGGAGACGCATACAGCTGCAAAGATCGCAGACAGCGCCCGGGCCATGGCAGCGCCCGGACGCTGTCATGTACTCAGGATTCATCTGTATGCGACTCCCAGAGGAGTCGCTTACGGCTGAAGTGTCCCTGTCGGGGCCCGGGCCATCGCAGCGCCCTATCGCCGACAGTGAGTCGAGTATAAGCCGAGGACGGCTTTTTCAACTTATTTTTTGGTCTGAAAAACTCGGCTTATACTCGAGTATATATAGTAATAGATTACCAATTTTATTAAATCAATAACACAATGTATTGATCTGCTCAGGTCCTTCTGCTCTGTAACATGATCCTGGCTGATCTTAAAGCATGTTCAATGTTATTGAGGTTAATGCATTCACCCATTCCTGTCTTTCTTTAGATCACTTAGATCTATTTCTATGACCATTTGAAGATCCACTTTCACATATACCTTAATTGATCAAAAAGAGGATCAGATCACAGCACAAGACAAGAGAATTTATTCCTAAGGATTGTTTTCACTGTGATTATAAAACCCACTTGCCCGATGAAATGTTCACCACAAAACGTGTTGTAGGATTTACCAATTGTTCTCTGCTTCTTTAAAGGGGTTTTCTCACCATGCAGTTTCAGAGCCACAGCCAACTTTAGAATCATACATCTTGTTCAGACTGTGAGCGGGTCTATGTCAGTGGTTGATACATCAGCTTTGCTTTTGCTGTTACACTAACAATGAGAGCAAGGGATTTATAAAGTGTATCACACCAGGCTGCAGAGCTCGTAAGGGTGTTTACTTAGCTAAATGAGAAACTTTCAAAGACTTTTACTAGAAATAAGACTCTGCAGGAGGTGAGGCACCATAGTCGAAGTGAATAACTGATGGCAGCTTAGAGGAATGAGAAATAAGAGAAGGCAGGGAGAGGTGGGGGAGAGAGATGGTCGTTACCAGAAACTTGTGTGCTCTTAAGATAAGATAAAATATTCTTTATCCCCAGACCAAAGAAATTCAGAATTCACAAAGCAATGTATTTAGAAAAAGTCCTCAATGATCTGTCTTTACATGTTAAACCTTAAGTGAGAAAACGAGAGTCGAATCTCCCCAACATGATATAGAAGGGGCCTTTACAGTCGTAGTGAATGCTTGTGCCATTTTTTTGCTTCTGTATTGTTATCAGTTTTAGGACTATGATGAAGCTGAATTCTCTGTAGTGTATTACATGTACCTATTAGCTGAGTATTTGTAGCATAGTTTTCGCTGCTCTGTGTCATTTTGCTGGTGCCATAGAGAAAATGCTGACGTTGCCTAATGTTTTACTGTGACACATCTGCATTTTTTTTCTCTGGAATGGCCAGTCTGTCTCCCATTCACAAACAGTACTGACTTTGCAACACATTTAAAATGTTCAGCAATTTAATGAATTGTAGTCAGCAAACTTATATGAACGGTTCCTGTGCAAGTATGCTAAGGGAAATGAAAACTTCCTATTGTAAATTTACTTAGGAAGTCTTACAGATGTAATATTTTTGATGCTTCCTGTTTGCCAGGCAATAACTGAACAAGGTCTCGGGTACACGACAGGAGCTAGTTTGGCTCCTTTGGTATTGAGCTATACTGCCGCCATGTGCTACTGCAAAGCATCTAGGGAAGAATATTTTTATTCCTAGGACATCCAGATAGGCATGCCATGATATTATTTAATTTGTAAGAAACCCTCTGTATGTCTGTGCATGAATTGGAGGCATATGGAGGTACAATAAAGGGGTCATGTTTTTATGGAAGCCTTATTACGGCTATGTAGAAGAGAGCTATAGAATGGCCATGTGCATGAGTCCTAAGTGTGTTGTTACCTAGTAGATGCTGGAGCCAGTGGGTGGACTATGGCATATTACCCATTATTCTGCAAAATTGATCTTAGCCCCAACTGATGATGCAGGAGTGATTATTGTTGTTTTATTATTAACGCCTCATTTTTGTCTTTCAGCTTGTATTTTTTTTTTTTACAGATGTTTATTAATTGTTTGCATTGTATTTACCAGTTTAATACTAATAATTTAGGTTGTCAGCATCTTAAATTCTTCTGCTTTTCCAGCACTACAAGCTCTACAGCCAGTAGCTGTGACACAGAGTTTACAAAAGAGGATGAGCAGAGGTTGAAGGATTACATTCAACAGCTGAAGAATGATCGGGCCGCAGTTAAACTCACTATGCTGGAACTGGAGAGTATCCATATTGATCCTCTGAGCTATGATGTAAAGCCACGAGGAGACAGCCAGAGACTAGATTTGGAGAACGCTGTATTGATGCAGGAGCTTATGGCCATGAAGGTAACATGAACACTCATATATTCTTATTACTGTTATATATTTGCTATCACTTTTAATTGGTAAAGAAATGGCTCCCCAGCTCCCCAACAAAAGATATATGTTGATTAGCCATAACATGAAAACCATCCACCAGAATTGTGCGGTTCCCTCTCGTGCCACCAAAACTGTTCTAACCCATTGAGTCTCATAGTCCACAACACTTCAGAAGATTTTGCATGGTATCTAGCGACAAAATCCCCACATTAGTAGCAGGTCCTTAGAGTTATGTAATTTGCTTGGAGGGGCCTCCATGAATTAGACTTTTATTTCTAGAACATAGTACAGATGTTGTTTGGGATTGAATTTTGGATGTAGATTCAACACTTTGAACTCTGTAGCATTCCAAACCAAATCTAAAATGTGTTGTACTTTTCGTTTTATATGCTGTTTTATTCTTTTTGTTCATTAAATCGGACATTTTTTTTTACGGATTCAAAGAGAAGTTTTATTGAACATATAACAACTTACAACAATAAAGGTACTGCTCAGTAAAACACAATAATGACATAAAAAATGACCAAGCAGACATTAATAGACTATGCTTAACAAAGAGAGACAGAGAGCAGACAAGAGTAATCCCCATACAAGTCATGGTGCATTAATGTTGTAAAATAATATTTGCGGGTGTGGGGAGATTCCGAAGTCCAAGTCATTCTTGTAGGTGACATCCCTCAAAGATCAACTGAGCCTAATAAGATCCCACTTGGAATGTATCGCTCCTCAACTAAGAAGAGCTAAAAGATATACTGAGACCAGTAATAGAAAACAAAAAAGAGAAATATCGGCAGGGGACGAAAATGAATACAAAGGCAGAGGTAAAAACATTTTATAACCAGGGAAAAAGGGGGGCAAAGCCAGTCGACGTAGAGGTCTCACCGTCATGGTAGAGAGGCGGAGTGAGTGACCCAAGAGATCGCAACAAGGAACCTAACCAACTGTCCGGTAGACATCGGAGGGGCAGAAAGTGATCCAGTCTCCCCAAATGTCCTTGAATTTTCTACTATCGTCAATCGACAGCGCAACTCCTCCATCCATCCTATATGTGGTGCGGATTTCCCTGAACCATTCCGTGATTGATAAATCTGACATATTTTATATGGAAAAATGAACCTCAGTTTCCAATTTGTCAGTTTATATATATTCTGTTGAACCAACATATATTGGTAATCCATTTTTTACCTGAGTGCCTTATCTTGGATCTTGTATTTTTCTAGCTGAACCCTTTTTTGGGTTCTCAATACTAAACCAATCCTGAACAATGATTGCACTGTGGCAGAGTGCATTGTCCTGCTTAAAGAGGCCCGTGCCACTAGGAAATATTGATCTACTGAAGGGGTGTACATGGTCCGCATCAATGGTTAGGTTGGCAGTATGTGTCCTAGTAGTAACCATATAAAGGCCAGGACCCAAGTTTTTCGCAGCATAACTTTGCTCAAAGCATCATAGTACATCCTGTTATCTATCATCTCTTCTGTGAGGTAAGGAACACTTGTGCACCCAGCCATCTACATGATAAAAAAAGAAAACATGTTTCATCAGACTAGACCCCCGTGTTCCATTGCTCTATAGTCAAATTTTGACGCACATGTGCTCTTTGTAAAACAGTGTAGTAGGAAGGGATCAGCAGGGGCACTCTGACTGGTCTCTGGGTACCCAGCTCCGTGCAGCAAGCTGAAATGCACTGTGGGTTCTGACCAGTTTCCATCTTAGCCAATATCAGCTTTTTAAGCAAAATGTGCACAGTGGCTTTTCTGGGGGATTAGGCCATAGTAGTTAACTTTCACTCAACACACACATCAATGACCCTTGGCTGGCTATGACCCTGTTTGCAGTTTATTAACCCCTGAAACTAGAAACACCCCATCATAAGACCCATTGTGTTAGAAATGCTTTGACCCAGTCATCTAGACATCACAGTTTGGCCCTAATCACAGTTGCTCAGGTAATTACACTTGCCCATTTTTTTCCTGCTTTCAACATATTAACTTTAAGAACTAATATGTCCTACACCTTGACATGTGCCATTGTCCAAAGACGCTGAGTGTTATTCATGTCACCCATTAGATTGGTGTTTATATCTGGGATTTAGGCTTAAGATTGTCTTTTTTTTTTAAATGCTTTTTGGTACTATTGGTCAGTCTTCTAATGTGTGCTGCTGTAAATTTGATTAGACTAACATAACTGCTTTAGATATATTGTTTATACAGGTCACTGAAAAAATTGATTCATTATAAACAATAACCCTTAGGGCATGTCCCCACGGCACGGTTTTACGGCCGGTTTTTCAGCCGGTTTGCGGTTTTTCAGACCGCTTGAAAAACCGGCCGAAAATGAGCACAATTGTGCTCTATTGAAAACCTGTGCAGCAGTCCCCACTGCACGGGTTTTCCGCCCGACAGTTTTGCCGCCGGCGGCAAAACATTGAACATGTTCATTCTTCCGTCCAATTTCCGGACAGAATATGAACAATTCAATGGGAGGGGGGATGGCCGCAAAACTGGACAAATACCGGCTGGCAAACCGGCTGGTATTTGTCCACTGCCGTGGGAACATGCCGTTAGGGTAAGTTCACACAGCTGATTTTGATGCGGTTTTCGGAGCGTTTCTGCTCCCAAAACAGCATTTAAAACACCCCCAGTTCATTTAATTGATTCCTAGGTAAAACAGCGTTGTAGTTCACACACAACAAGGTTTTTACGCGCTTCTTTGGAAGCTGTTTTAGGCGCTGAAAAAGAAGCGTCATGTCAGTTCTTGAAGCGTTTTTTAGGTGTGTTTTTTTGGCTATTTATTTGTATGGGTGAAAACAGTGTTGAAAACCTCATCCAAAAACGTGCTGAGAAACGCATCTAAAACCTCTTTTGAAGAAGCGTGTTTCACTCAAGGTTTTGATGCTGCTTTGGGAGCGAAAATGCTCTGAAAACCGCTTCAAAAACAGCGTCAAGATCAGCCGTGTGAACATACTGTACCCTTAATTTAAAACTGAATCTAAATAAGCAGTTAAGACATAACATTTAAATTATCCGACGAAAAAATAAAAATAAACCCCAATAAAATAATTTCTCCAATGGGCTACAGAGATAGATCAATGATTGCCTATTTGTTGCAAACTAGGAAAGGAGGGTAATGATTATATGGTTTTTGATGTATTAACCCTGTTTTTAAATCTATACAAACCTACCTACTATGCAAGGTAATTGCCCCGAAAAGGGCGTTTCCACTCCGAATGGCTTGCCTTTATAGGCATCCCCTGTCAAATAAGAAAGCAGATAATATAACCTCAAATGTTGCACAAATAGATCATCAAATATACAAAAAAATCCTTGGTGTATATCAAACCTCTTTCTTTGTGTACACCACACCCACACTCGATGCGTTTCCCCGTGTACCTCTACCATGGTTCATCAGGGGTGAATGGGTAAAGACTATATTAGTCCAAAGAAAGGATGGAGATGAACCTTCTACAAATGCCGGACGCCCATTTCAGTGGTGTATGGAGATGCTGTGGATTACAGTAAACTTCACATAGGGGCTTTCTTATATAGTCCTTTCTTCCAGTAATCAATAATTCCAGGTAAGCCTACCTCTGATGTCACTTCTGGTTCGCGTGTACTACCTACTTCCTGCTTACCCAAACCAGGTCCTGGTTACATATGTGGGATTGTAACCCATTGGAGTAATTCTTTTATTGGGGTTTATTTGTATATTTAAAGGTTATGTCTTAACTGCTTATTTAGAGATATTGTTTATAATATCATGAAAGGATGGTGTCATGACACAACCACTTTGATTAAAGTTATTATCGTTAAAATCATTTTTTACAGGCACTAAAGATATTGCAAACTGCAAGGCTATTTTTAAACACTTATTGTGCTAATAGTAATTGCAGCGCACTTTATCCCAGCAGAATGGAATATTATACAACACACAAAACAGTTTTATGAATAGTCTGCTTGTCAGGAGCGTGTTCTTTTTTTTTTATTTTTTAAGAGACGGAATATGTATAGAACAGAAGTTATAAAATGTAGTGCTCCAGAAGTGCATCATATCTCTGGCAACAAGTAGCTGAATAGCAAAAGTTTAAGGAAAATGGATGCGACTCTGACTCTGATTTTATACAGGAATACATTTTGAAAGGATTGATTGAAAATAAAGACTAAGGACCACATGTATGAAAACTGTCTTGGTCTAAGACTTTTTGTTGCCCACAGCAACCAATCAGAGTTCCCCTTACATTTTATTTAGTGCTCTGAAAGAATGAAACGGGCACTCTGGTTGCTATGGGCAACAAAGAAATTATTAGACCAAGACCGTTTTCATACATGTCCCCTTAAATGTCATATAAACTGCTGTGATAAGACCAAAATCATTAACAGAGATCTCTTGCCAGAAGCCGCTTTAACTTGAATACCCATGAATACCAGGTTATGTACATAAACATTTTGGTGCCTCTGGATTTTGACAGGTGACAGTTCTACAAGGAAGCAAATTGACTAGAAAGTTGTTCTGAAACTAGCGTACCGGTCTTCGCTTGGCATGTAGTTAGAGCTGACCTTTCCAACACATATTCATTTATGAATACCAGCAGCAAAACAAATAGTCTCTAGTTCATTAGCATGTGGAGTGCATCACTCATATTAGTCCCCAATGCAGCTGCTCTGTCAGTCTGATGATCCTGTCTCCTCTACTAAAGCCCAGAGTTCTTGATCCATCAGACCTGACACCTCTGTGTAAGCTGTGAAAACATGGCATTACTTACCGGTATCTCTGCTGAATGGCAGTCTCAGTTGTCCTCATTTGTCAGCACTGTAGTGATTAGTTATGTTTGGTGCTTGGCTGCCTTTATCTTTCCAGACAAAGCCTTTCCAGAAACACTTCATTAAAGTGAACTTTTTTTTTCTTTACTCTTTTTTTCCCTAAATATTCAGGGTTTGTCATGTATTCTCAATCACTTTCTTTTGATAAATTATTTAGACTTGTAGTAAAAATCAATCCAGTGAAGTCCCTATAAATGCATGCATTAATTACATGTATGAACATGCAAATTAAAATGATTAGGCTTGCCGGACCAATTTTAACTACATAAAAATTTCCCTCTTTATTTATTATTATAATCTCTCTGTTGAAGGCCTACAGCCACATGTAGACATTAGGCCCGTGGAGACTTGATATTTGCGAAGATTCTGTTAATTGTAAATTTGGTAAATTTTGTGGATAAGTTGCAAATGGTCCTCATGATACCTAATACTGGTCATTTTCTGCACAGGTTATGTGGCCTAGACATATGCCATGTAGCACTAAAACCACCTGTCTACTATTGTGTAGGTACCCCTTGAGTGGACGAAACTGTTCTGACCCATGGTGAGGCCTCCGTGAATAAGACCTGTATTTCTAGCACATACCATAGATGCTCTTTTGGAGTGCATTTGGAGGTGAAGTCAACACTTTGTATTCTGTTGTGTTCCTTAAGCCGTTCCTGAACAATGATTGCACTGTGGCAGGGAACATTATACTGCTGAAAGGGCCCAAAGCCACTCTGAAATACTGATGTACTTAAAGGGGTGTTCTGGGACTTACAAAAGCTCGTTGTTACGCTGGGGTATGATTAAAAATAGTAAAAAAAAAACTTACTCACCTCCGTGATGCTCCCATTCCATTTCGGTGGCCGCTCATCCTTGCTGCACAGTGAACATTCATTGTTTACATGCTTTGTGCAGCCAATCAAAGGCCCCATTGGTCCACGTGCATGTTGTGGCCTGTGATTGGCTGCACATAGCAAGTGAATGATGATCGCTCACTGTACAGCCGGGATGAACAGAACGGGAGCGTCACGGAAGTGAGTATGATTTGTTTTTTTTCTATTTTAAATTGTACCTCAGCAGACCCACACCACCCCTGTAAGTGATGTACTTGGTCAGCAACAATGGTTAGGTTGGAAGTGTGTGTCTAAGTAACAGCCACATAACTGCCAGGAGCCACGTTTTCTAACCCATCAGAGTATGAACTCCACAAGAACAGTGAAGGTGTCCTGTGGCATCTAGCACCAATGTTTTAGTAACATATCCTTTATGTCTTGTAAGACTATGTCAACATGGCATAAGTTAAAATGCCGTCGGAAATCTGACGGTATTTTAACTTCGCAATACTGTAGTTTGTGGTGCGGGTTTGTGCAAAAAACGCGGTCGGATTTCGGCCGGCCCAGTACATACAATAGAAGTGTATGGGAATCCACCAGAAGATAGAACATGTTCTATATTCCAGCGGATGGCGGCAGTTTAGAAATCCGACAACAGCTGTGAAGACAACAGCTCAGATTTTTTATTGCCGTCTATGGGACGGTGGGTACAGTCGGATTTTCGGTGGATTCTAAATCTGACCAGCAACCAGTGTTGTGGAGACGAGGCCTAAGTTGTGGGGTGTCACTTCCATGAATCAGACTTGTTTTTCCAGCACATCCCACAAATGTTTGATCAGATTAACATCTAGTGAATTTAGAAGCCAAGTGAACACCCTGACCTTTTTGTCATGTTCCTCAAACTGTCCTGCTAAAACAGTCCACTGCCATTAGGGTATAGCAATATCATGAATGGGTGTATTCGGTCTGCAGCATTATCTAGGTAGATGACAGACACGCTCTCAGTCGTCAACATGATGCAAAAAAGAAAATAATTTAGCAGAACAGACCTTTTTTCTGTTGCTTTGTGGTCCAGTTCTGATGCTCACTTAGCCGTTGTAAGTTCTTTCAGCAGTGGACAGGAGACACTGTGGGTGCTCTGAACGTTCTACAGTTACATAGCCTCATTGCAATCTGCATTGTGATCTGACACCTTTCTATTCCAGCATTAACTTTTCAGTAGTTTGGCTACAGTAGCTCTTATGTGGGATTGGACCAGATGGACTTGCTTTCACTTCCTACTTATATAAAAGAACTTTGAGGCCCCTGACCTTCTCACCGGTTGTCCTTCATTGGACCCTCTTTGATAGTTACTAACTGCTGCATACCAGGAACACCCTACAACACCTGCCATTTTGGTGATCCTCAGACCTGCTGTCTAGCCATCACAATTTGTGTCTTGTCAGAGTTGCCCAAATCCTTATGCTTTTTAAGAACTGACTGTTCATTTGCTCTCTCACCCCTTGACCGATGTCATTGTCAGAAGCTGCTCCATGATATTCACTTTGCAGCTTTAATGTTATGGCTGATTGGCAATCTACATTGCCAGTAAAGCTGACTACGTACAGCCGGGATAGACGAGTCCGATGTGCGGTTCTTCCCACTGCCTCAGCTTAACTAACAGCTCTCTTCCTATAGACAAATGGGGAAGAGAGCAGTCAGTTAAGCTGAGGGGGCAAGGATGGCTTCTTCCAGTACCCAACCCAGCCTTATTAGGAGTTTTTACTCTGGGTACAACACACATCACTTGAATAAGGAAACTAGCAGCTATTTAATGCAGCCCATGGTTCAGCACCATGTACCAGCTGACCGGTTCCCTTAACAGTTAGAAAAACCCACCTGAAAATGTCACTTTTTTGTCACATATAATACTTGGCACATAATTTGAGTAACCTCTGACTGTCACAAACGTCTGATATGTCATAGTGACATGTCAGATGTTTTGTTTGGTGGTGGTCCTAGTGTGGAGACCTCCAATGACATCTGAGTATTATTTTACTTTATTGCTGCTCAGCTTTTAACAGTAAGCAGAGGAGAGTGAGGTTAGAAATGAATAAGGGCAGCACTCTGCAGGACACTTCTGCCCATTTATAAGTATCGGGTGGGGTTCTCAGCACCTGGATCCTTACCAGTCCAAAGTGTTGACATGTCATTATGATGTGCAACATGAGCTGTACATGTATGTCAAGGCGACCTCTAACAACCAGGATCATGGTCATTTAATATCTTAGATGCCACAGTCGATAGCGACCACCACATCTAAGGGGTTTGACAGGAAGAGGAGGCCCCATCTGTGCTCTATCAACACAACTAACCCCAGGTCCACATGTGATTCTGCGGCAGAATGTTGATGGTTGCCAGAAAAACAAGCAGCTACATTGACATAAAAAAATGAGACTTTCGATCTGCAGTGATGGTCACATGCCCCCATATTATAAACTGAAAACTGGTAAATTCTCAAATAAAACTGCTACTACTTATTATACCCTTAGAATGATACTCTAAGGGATGGCGGTTCAAAATATGGAACATTTTCGGGAGTTTCCAATGTACCAAATCAAATAATTGGTGATCCTTCCCTTCTAAACCCTGTGAGTGCGCCCAAAAAGCAGTCCCCATATTGTACATTGTGCATATTGTATTTTGCTGTACCTGGGAGAACACCCTTAAGAGGTGTGTGATGTCGACTGCACCAGCTGGTCACAACATATTGCAATATGAAATGTAATACCTGTTGGAAAAATCAATCTGGTGCACATTTGAACATTACTTTCTTTAAAAAAAAAAACACTACAGGAGAAGGGGTTCACTGCACTGCTTGATAAATGCCTTGAGGGGCGTAGTTTTTAATATGGAGTCACTTCTTGGGGGTTTCTTTTATTGTTTCAAATACAATATTTTGTTTATTTGACCGTCCCACAAAAAATAAATTGATGAGGTCAAAATACGCAATTCATCCATAGATTACTTTCCATAGGTGGGTGTAGTTTCCAAAATTTGCGTTTTGGGGATGGTTTCAGCTATTATTTGGAAATGTTAACAGTTTGAAAAACCTTTTAACATCTAAAAAATAGACATCTAGTAAATCGTTAATTATTAACTATTTTGTGTGGAAAAATCAAAGCAAAAATTTCAAGGTTTTACATGATTTTTTGCCAGATTGTCACTTACTGTTGGCGTTTTTCACAAATAAACACAAATTGTATCAACCAAAATATAATTACCTAAAATACCTGTCGTATTAAAACAGTCTCAGAATCATTTGGATAAGTAAAAGCATTAAGAAGTCATTACCATACAAGATGGCATGTTAGACTTGAAATATCTATGTCAAAAGGCAGGAGGTTTTCTTTCTATTACTTTTGTCATCAATACCTTTGTAAGGCCTACTTACAAGCAGTTTTATTATTAATATAGCATTTAAAGATTTTCTTTGTCTTTTGTTTTTACTCTACCATCTTGCATCCACTTATACACTAAAAGGAACTCACTGAACAAGAATTTATATAGCTTTTACTAAATTGTAGCGATATAAATCTGTACAGTCCAAGCTTCCTCTAGTGTTGGCTACTGGCATTTAGAGTTTTCATTTAAAGGGGTTGTCCAGTTCCTATAGAAACAAATGCTAAGCTCCTGGAGGCTTATTAAAAAAAATAAAAACAACTATACTCACTTTTCTCTGCTCCTCCCTTTTAGCACTGGTACTCCCTAATCGTCTTCTGTAGTATAATGTTGTACCGTGTTAGCCATAGAAATTAGTGAAGAAATCAGGCGATACCTTTTAGAGGCAGAGTATATTTGATGGTGAGCTTTCGAGAGTACTAGCTCCCTTCTTCAGACATGATGTTATACAAGAAACGTAAAATTTACAGACTTTTTATACACAAAAGACATGGACCTTCAAAGGAACTTAGAATCTTTAAAAATAACAAAATGCAATAAGTAGAGAAGTTTTTTTACAACAGGTCAAGAAATAAACAATCTGGACACTTGTGGGGCGTGACTGAGGGATCAGTAATTCTTGCCAATCATTCTTGATGTTATCTGTTAGCAGGTTGTGGTTTTAATGGGACATTTTAAGACGCAGAGGGAGAGGAAGGAATGGGAATTTAAATTAATGCAAAGATTTCTAACTCTGCAAAATGGGCATAATATTCATGCTAGTTTCATGTCACACTATGTGTGAACTGTGAGGGCCACAAATCACAACCTGATAGCTAACAGATAACAGCAAGAATTACTGATCCCTCCGTCATGCCTCATTTTGTTATTTTTAAAGATTCTAAGTTCCTTTGAAGGTCCATGACTTTTGTGTATAAACAGTCTGTAAAATTTCGGTTTCTTGTATAACATCGTGTCTGAAGAAGAGAGCTAGTACTCTCGAAAACTTACCATCAAATATACTCAGTTACCTCTAAAAGGTATCGCCTGATTTCTTCACTCTTCTAGTCTTCTTCTGAACAGAGAAGTCTCCTGATTGGCTGCAGCGCTCATGTACCTCTGCTTACCATTTGGAGCTGTTAACTTCTGAACGGTAATGTAAGGGAGTGACACGTGGCCAATCACTGCTGCAGAGGTAATGTCACCATTCGGAGCAAGATGAACATAAATATGGGTGACCCTGCACTTGAATGGAGGTGATGGGAGGGGGGTGAGCCTAGAATTGTAGGAACTGTACAACCTCTTTAAAGGGGTTTTGCAAGGATTGAATATTGTGACAGAAAGCCACATGCGTGCGCAGTAACTCTCCAATCTGTTCTATAGGAGTTCCGAGTACAGCTGAGTGGTGTGTTGCGCTTTGCTCGGAACTCCCATAGAACAGAAGGGAGATCACGACCGGCTCTCCAGTCTGCTTTGTGACTTTTGGGGGACCATTCCCGAGAAAGGTGTGTAGCTAGCAATATGCCATCATTTTCTTTCGTGGTAAAACCTCTTTAAAGGGGTTGTCTCACTACATCGATTCATCTTACCTCAGTCCTGTTTTCTTGGTTTCACTTTGAATTCAGGGGCGTGTTTACTGGCTTCTACTAAGCTGCCGTAGAAGCCAGGTCTGTAGCTATAGCAACCAGTGCTGGCATCTATCAGGAGAGATCGAACAGGTCTGTAGCTATAGTGACCTGAGGCGCTGATGCAGCCCATACAAGAGGGGATATCTAGGAAAAGGTAGGACACTGATAATGGGCACATATTGCAAAGTGACTTGTTTTTGCACGATCTTTAACATAAAAATGCAATCCTTGTAGTGAGACAACCCCTTTAAGTCCACTGCTGAGCAAAAGGAATAGCTATTCACAGCTCCCCTTCTGCATTATCTACAGATTTGCCTTTTTTCTCATCAGGATGTGGTTAGGATGGTTTTGATGAAAAAGACACAGCTGCCGCTGAGCATCTCTCCATGCACTCTCAGCATTGCCATAGCTGTGTTCTGGCAAAGCAGTAATGCCCTTTTCTCCTTGTCCAAGCACTGTTTGCGATAATCTTTGTCTCATACACTACTAAGACAAAGATGTCTCTTTTATGTATTTGTGTGTATCATATATCCATTTTTGCCCATGCCCAGTGGGATTTCTTCTTGTGGCTTTTAGTGGTTTAGAGGGTTCTTATCTGGCAGTGTATCAAGACTTTTAGTGGAGCGGCAGATGGAGTTGGAAGAGATTGTGAACTTCCTGTAAATGATGTTGAATTAAATAGCACAGTCTGCCTTCAGAAATTTGAACTCTTTGTGGTTCCACAAGTAAGACTCGCCATGCAGTACACAGTAATAATTATATATAATAAGATAAAGAATCCAAGCAGGCCAAATAAATGCTATGGAACACAGCTTGCTTTAGAAGAAATACAGCTAAGTTACAACTTATACCTTCTAAGAAACAAGTATATAAATATAAAGGGATGATAAGTAATAGTCTGTGTTGATCTTCATTTCCGCTATAGATAGAATTTGTACAACATATCTGAAGCAGAAACTGTTCAGATGCTGCAGTCTGGATTCTATCTACTCCTGAACTGCAGTCAGCAGATCCTGGCAATCTTTACCACCCTCCAAAGCAGTTTGTGACCATTAACATACACAGTGCTATACATGAAAGGTGATTTATACACCGAAAAAAGAAGAATTTGTATATGGCGACTTGTTCTACCAACTTAAACACTATTATATACATTAACAGTACAAATAGAAGAAACTTAGATCACTCGGGCAGCACGGTAACTCAGGGGTTAGCACTATTGCCATGTTGTGCTTGGCTCCTGGGTTTGAAGTCTACCATGCACAACATCTGCAAGGAGTTTGTATGTTCTCCCCATGTGTTGTAGGTTTCTTCCAGGTACTCTGGTTTCCTTCCACACTCCAAAAAGATACTAATGGTTGTATGTAAACTGTGAGCTTTAATGGGAACAGGGACCAGTGAGAACAGTGACCACCTCTGTACAGAAATGTGGAATAGAACAGCGCTATATGAATGAATAAAATAGATGGTCATGTCACATACTAGTAACTAGGATCTTGTTGCCTTGTCCCTATTTGATGCACAGAGCTCTTAGCAGTATAATATACTGTAATAAGCACAATGTGTTTCAGAGAGCATCTTCCTTCCTGTCCTCTAACATAAAATGAAAATTTACGGCAGCTGTGTTACTTCCTGAGCACATCTGTTTATCTCATTTGTTCTATCTAGTCTCCCCTATCTAATAGAGTCTTCATTATAAGCACATCGTATAAGTGATGTTTATTCAATAGCATTTAATAAATGTCCACGCGTCGTCTTCTGAGGACAGCCTCTAATTCAGAACAATTGCCACTCAGACAAGGCTTGGAAGTGCTTCCATTCTAGTGGGATGCCAATCACAGCTACTGCAATGACAGAAGTCCAGCTGCAAACGCTAGTCTGAGAAATGTATAGTTAGTTGTCCATCGTGGTGATACAGCTGCTAATTTTTATGGGTAATTGATATTACATGATGTAATCCCCACTATCAGTTACAGATAGCAGATCCTCCACATAGACCTAGTAGCTGCCTCCAGCAAGTCAGTTAAGATGTGTTATTACTTCACCTCTGAAGTCTGGGAAAAAATATCCACTAAGCGACAGCGTGACCATCGCTGAGGAACAGCCTGTATCTCCTTGCTCCCCCAGGGATTATAATAAAAGCATTTGGAGCAGCGAGAAAAGAGATTTCATCTGTAGAGAGAGAGGCTCGCTCACCAGCCTGAGATGGATGGAAGTAGAATGAATTAAGGTGCATAAGGAGGCACTTCAGATATGGCCCTTTGTATATTACTAGGTCTGTGGACTGTACAAGCAGATATGGGTTACTAATGAATTAACCTGTAATGTATAAAAGTAAAATAAGGCTTTACATCAATCTGTGTCTTTTATTTATTGAGTTCTTTGTTCTTTAAAGTTGCATTTAACTAACATGGTGCAGAATAGTAGCTTTTAGATATGAACAAGACCTGTAGCTGAGTCACAATTCTAAGAAAGGGAAGATCTCTCTTCCCTTGTGTGGAGGTGTGTGGAGATTTGAGACTCATCTGTATGAGTGATGCTGGCTTGGCAAAAAATCCCTTCTTTCTTCTCAGCTCCTTTCCCATAATGCCTTGTGATCACAATACTAACAAATTTCTGTGTGTTAAAGATTGTTTTTTAAGATGGCCTTATAAAATAAGGAAAACAGAGGATAGGTTTTTCTCTCGGATTGAGCGCTGCTGTGTTTCCCCTCTCCGACTGTCTTCTGTTAATTTCCTGTCTCTGGCCAAACTGGACGTCATGTGCCGTTGCCGTTGTCTTATATCACCTTTCGGAGCACTTATGAACAGTGACAGCAGGCAGCATGTGACCACTGCAGTCAATCGGCACCTGCAGGATTGATGTCCGTTTGGCCACAGGCAAAAGACGGGCAGAGCAGGAGAACGCGGCAGCACTAGATTCGAGGAGAGTATGTGTTTTTTTTTGTTATTTGATAAGGTCTTCCGTATCCTGACAAAAATGTTGATAAAATGTAGTGGACAACCCCATTAAATTCATTTAATTAGTGTTCAGCTGTTTGGAAATGCATTCGTTTCTCCAAAATAATAGCTTCTATTCTCTCTCCTGCAGGACTTGGAGAGAGTGTTAATTCTTTTCATGTCAATTTAGTTCCTGATGTAGGATCCTGAAGAGTGCTGTCTTGCATGTGGTAGTTTACTCAAGCAGCACTGATTCTATAGATTTGTATGTCTGTAATGATTTTCATTGACTGTGTCTACACGTAGAAACGGAGTGGAACACATGTAAAGTGCAGGAATATATTGCACATTCAGTGACCCTCCAACTTTAAAAAACAGCAGGGACTCTGCAGCATGTGAGATACAGAGTGGCCAGCTCCAGTATAACCAATGTGACAGGTTACCAAACTCCTTCCAATAACAAATACATAGTTCACTTAATGTTGTGACCTGCAAATTAACCTTGTGCTTGTCTTTTGTTGTTAGGAAGAAATGGCTGAGCTCAAGGCGCAGTTGTACCTGCTGGAGAAAGAGAAGAAGGCCATGGAACTTAAACTGAGTACTCGAGATGCCCAAGAACAAGCCTACCTTGTACATATTGAGCACCTCAAATCTGAAGTGGAAGAGCAAAAAGAGCAGAGAATGCGGTCACTGAGTTCAACCAGCAGCAGCGGCATAGACAAGATGGGAAAGGTATGAAATATATTACACTGCCTTTAGATTATTAAAGGGGATGTATCGCTTCATCAGTTGGGCTGCACTCTTGAAGCTTGATCCTCTCATTTCCTGAAATTCAGGGGCGTTTCTTCCCCTCCCTGCTGGGCGTTTATTAATTGAAAAGGGCCGACATCATCCCCCCTTCACTGTTCATGCTGGCTCCAGTGTGTCCCCCCCCCTCCACATGTCACTGTCCTCTCACTATGCAGTCTTATTTTTTGTAAGAGCTGTTTACATACCTGCATTCAGTCTAAACAGTCTTCCATGAACTCGGCATTGATCTCTCACAGCTGGACGGTTGCTAGAGTTGAATCCAGCACAGATGCATCTCCCTTCATGTTTACATAAGGCACCAACACGCAGGAGCATTAAGGCACCGGGCACAATTGTCCTGTTTTCTGATTATAGAGACAGCTGCAGCGTCAATGAGGAGCACTTAGCTGTATAGAATGAAAAAAATTTTGGTCCCTTACACGCAGGAGCATTAAGGCATCGGGCACAATTCTCCTGTTTTCTGATTAGAGACAGCTGCAGTGTCAATGAGGAGGCAGCTAGCTGTATAGAGTGAAATTGTTCACAGCCCCTAATTCTGAGTGAGAGGCAGGAATGCAAGCTCCGTGAACACAGCCGTCCCGGGGCGGGGGGCTGAACAGAATGTAAATTATTACAGCTAATGAAATGCAAGGAGGAGGGATCCGACTTTCTAACCGGCACTGGAGAAGTTTGTTTACAGAAACACAAGATAAGGGAGACTGTGAGAACAAGACAGCTTTGCTGATGACATCCAATTGCAAAGTTGCTTGTTTTCACTGTCCCCTTATTCTGAAGGCCATTTAATGAAATGATACAACCCCTTTAATGTCCTGAGTGGCACATTTACCAGTGGTGGTGTTAGACGTATTGGAAAGGATTGCAGAAAGAATGGCAGAAATCCCAAAAATATTTGGCACAAGTCCCATAAATTGCATAGCTACATCCCTTTGAGGCAAAACAAGATGGTGCAAGTTTTTCTGACTCTGATGTACCTCACTTGTGCCTTTTTTTTTCTTTTTAAATTCCTGATTTCATCTTCTAAATATGCCCTTGTATGTTCTCATTGCGAGTGATGAAAGCAACTGTAGAATACTGTATATGGAATATTGACATGTAATGTTTCACAGACTACTGAAGGATTTGTGGATTACATCATCCCTTCTCATATTTTCAACACACAGTTGGGTCCTAAAGAATTTAGACAGTGACACAATTTCAATAATTTAGCCTTTGTGCAACACAATGAATGTGGAACAAAGCCATCAATATATGATTGAAGCGCAGACTTTCAGCTTTAAATCAAGAGGTTTACCTAGTCCCTCTATTTTTCCAGACTCAAAAGTAAATGGGCAAACGAATGTTGATGGAGAGGGTGAGAATCAGGGAGGTCATGAACGAAGTCCTCTCACTTTGGGCAAACTAATGTTAAAATAAATCTGAGTATTGTTCGGAATACCTGGCCATTGCCAAATACGGAGTTTCCTGCCTTGAGATGCTTTGCCAGGCCTTTACTCCGGCCACTTTCAGTTGCTGCTTGTTTGTAGGTCCTTCTGTTTTCAGTTACAAGCATGCTGAAGCATTGTCACTGTATCATTCATGTGACTAAATCTGAGCAGAAAGCTTTTTTATACTTCAGAATTGATTACGCTACATCTGTCCACAGTCACATCATCAATAAACACCAGTGACCCAGTTCCATTGTCAGCCAAACATGCACATGCCAGAACCCTGCCTCACCATGTTTGACAGATCTTTGACAGAAGTTGAGCGCTTCCTTTTCCTATAATGTTCTCTTCCCATCATTATGTTACCAATTGGTTTCTAGTCATTTTGGTTTAATCTTGTTCTAGACCTGAGTAAGATTTTTAGATGTGGGGGTCTTTTTTTTTTTTTCTTTTAATTGTATTTCAGCAAAGTTTTATCTGGCCTTTCTGCTTCTGAATGTTACCAGCAGTTTGAATCTTGAGATAAGCTCATAATTCAAGAAGGTGTCTTGATTGCTGACTTACAATACCTACCTCTTTCAGAGTGTTATTGACTTGGGTAGATGTTGTAAATGAGTTTTTATTAATCAAGGAAATAATTCTGCAATCATCCACTTCATATACCACCTAGAAAAGCACAAAGGAGTACACCCAATAACAAATTAAAATCAGTGAACCTGATAACACATCCATTAAAGAGGGGTTCCACCATGGACTTTAATGGCATATTAATTGGATAAGCCATTAAAGTCTTATAGTCACCTCTGGGACCCGCACCTACATCATAAACAGGCCCCCAAAGTGTCAGCACTGGGCATATCATTTGGATAAGCCATCAAAGTCTTATAGTCACCTCTCGGATCCGCACCTACATCATGAATAGAAAGTGTGCACTTAACTCCGTTCTGTTACATTGAAGTTCTGAGTAAAGCCGAACACACCTCTCACTGGTGTTGGAACTCTCATAGAACAGAATGGAGAGTGATGCACAAGTGTGTCTAGCTCTCTGTTCTGAGATTATACTTTTGAAGGCCTCTTCCTGCATCTATCAGACTTTCAAGGCATATCCTATCAATATACCATTAAACTACATGGGGTTAAAATACTTTTAAGATGTTATCGGCGTACATCCAAAAAACAAACCCAATAAAACATACAGCATATTCAATAAATATATACCAGTGACTTTAAGTCTTTACATCCTAATTATGACCTCCATTAATTTCAACTTATGAAGCAGTTACGCAAAACATACATTGGGGCACGACATGAGATGCTGGAAACCGCCTAAATATGGGTAAGAATGTCACTTTACTGCATTAGTCTTTTTATTGATACCGACTAGAATCACACAAATATGAGGATGACTTTATTTAAGATTGATGGAGGTCTTAATTAGGATTTAAAGATTTACGGTCAATGGTATATTTATTGATTATGCTGTCTATTCCATTGGGTTTGTTTTTTTGAGAATATCTTAAATTATATTTTAATAATTTGTGACTAAAGGTTTACTAATTTTAATGAATTATTAGGTGTGGCCTGTTAGTAGCTGGTATGTAAACGTGAAGTTTTTTTTGCACCCTAAATTTACCAGTGGGAGACTTGAATTTAAAGCTGCCTAACCCTTGTAAAGTTGTTATGAATCACTATATTATAAAATCATCCACTTTAGTTGTCTTCCAGGCCTTTTTGGTGTTACGGAACTTGCCAGTGATTTCATTATTTTTAGAAATCTACTAAATTGATGTTTTGGCTACTTGTAAAGTTTATGCTATGTCTCGGACATATTTTTTCAGCGTCTTAATGGTGCCTTTTAATTTACATTGCCACACCTGTGGTTCACATGTTTAGAGTTCCCATAATCAGCTACTAAATGTAAGTTCAAGACCTTTCAAGTTTAACTCCAGACCTTTTTTCTTCTTAATTTAAATGATGCGATAACAGGTCACACCGGAACATGAAGCTTCTTGTCAGTAAGGGGCCGTTTACATGGCATAGTACAAATACCGGTCAGTTTATCCGACCAGTATTTGCACTGTTTTCATGCCGTGCACATGGCCGCAGGGGGACGGCTTTTCTCCGTGATTAGCAGAGAAAAGCCCTTCACATTCACATGTTCATCTTCTGTCCGAAAACCGGTCAGAAGAATGAATATGTTCTATGTTTTCCGGACCGCCGGCGGTCTGAAATACCGCTGGACGGAAAACCCGTGCAGTAGGGACCGCTGCGCGGGTTTTCCATAGAGGCCAGTTTCAAAAAAGAAAAACTTCTCAAAAACCGGGTGAAAACCCGTGCCGTGGGGACAAGCCCTAAAAGGGGTGTTCCCACCATAGACTTTGATGGCATATTAGTAGGATATGCCATAAAAGTCTGATAGGTGTGGGACCCACTTCTAGTACCCGTACGCAACTCTAGAACGGTCCCCAAAAGTTAGGGAGCAGAATGGAGAGCTGGTCACGCTTGCGCATGACTCTATATTCTGTCCTGTGGAAGTTCTAAGCACAGCTGAACATGGTGCTTGGGTGTACTCGGAACTCCCATAGAACAGAATGGAGAGCCGTGCGTCCAAAACGGTTAATGCCATACTTTTGAATTTAATTGAGGCGTTTACTCTTCAGCCACATATTGATTTTTTTTTTTTTCATATCCATTCTGGTAATGTACAGAGGCTAAATTATGGAAATTGTGTCGCTGACAAAGTACTTCTGGCTCAGACTTCTGATTTGTATTGATGGATTGATTTGTTAATATGTATCTACACAAGAGAGGAGTACAATCAAAAATCTTCGAACATGTCATTCCATAGGATTCCATAGATGCAACATCTTTGTCGGAGTTGAGAACCTACAATGATGGTGAACTAGCAACAGAGCTCACAAGTGCACTGAAAAGGTAAGATCCAGCATGGTTTTCAAAGAATAGTTGCAGATGTGTGGGGATAAAATTATTACAAACCTGTGGCATGTGGACGTTAAAGGGGTTTTCTCGTCATACTGTTTCATAGAGCCTGCTCTTAACAACCAGCTCCAGGCTCCTACTTCCTGTTCAGGTTATGGGTGGCTTTACAGCAGTGACTGACATTTCAGCTCTGCTATTCATAGCTGAGACTGTTAGTGTGTACATTGGTGTTGGAGGGGTTATAACAGCAGGGCACAAGGCTACAGAGCTCTAGAAGGTTAAAGTTTGTAAGTAAGAAAGGTAAACAAGCTACTTTGCTGCTGAAAAATCGGCTGCTGGAGTACAGAGAAGTGGTCGGCAACCTAGGAAAGCTTGTGTCGAACTAGGAAATGAAGGAAAAAATACAGCAGTGTATTTAGTAATAGTGTTTATGCATCTCTTCCTACATGTATAAAACTAATCAATGTGATGAGAATACCCACTTTAAGCTACTATTAAATGACTTGAACTAAAGTGTCAGTATAATGTGACTGTTTATTCCATACTATCTACCAGTGCCCCACAAATATGGGTCAGGGCTAAACCCACAATAATATGGCACTACTCCACAATCAAGACCAAAACTACAAAAAAGAGTAATCTACCTACTGATTACCTACCATAAAACTTAACCTTTAATATAGCCTCATAAAGGTATTAAATAACTATAGAAAATATAATTACCTACGTGTCAAAAATAGAAAAAAGTCTACCTAACAAAAAAGTAGAGTAACCGCCCCGATAAGGGCAACCCTACCAGGAACCTACAAAATAACATAAAGAAAAAAAAATAATCCTCACTCCATTCCTCTTCAACTCAATATATATCAAGAATCCGTTACTCAAACTGCTTAAAAAGCAGAAAATATGGATCCTGAAAATAGTCCCAAATCTTTTGTCCACATTACAGACTTGTAAAAAAAAAAAAAGATAGATACTACAGAATGTCCCAATCCTTTTGTCCTACGCGTTTCTCCCCACGCGATAACTGGGGTTCATCAGGGACTTTTTGGCAAATTACTAGGTACTATTATTAGGCAAATTATTAGGTACTATCTTTTATAGTATGCATTAGGTTAAATACCTGATGCTTTTTTTCCTCCTTATTTTTCTCCCAAATTACATGCTATCTTTAACAATATGTATTGAGTTCGATATCTCAAGAAGAGATAAGGTAGACCAACAACAATAAAGATAAAAACATGAATGTACCGCATCGGTCACTGTTGTCAGCTGGTCAGCATGATGGAAAAGATATTGTACTTAGTCCAATAGTCGTATCAGTGTTGGCAATATTCATTACTGATCACGATAACTGACTTAAATAGCTGACTGCCCTGCATGCACTGTCTCTTGATGGAGATGGAATATATTTCACAGTGGAATATTTCTAAAGCTGTGTTCACATGGCATAAAATGGGATGTATTTCAGTCCATAATTACGCGCCGGATTGCGCAAATTACGGCTGGAATACGTCTCAGTCATTACGGTAATTCACAGTTCTCATAGAGAACTATGGATTACGCCTCCTCTCCCTGCTCGGCGAATACTGCGAGGGGGGAGATAATTGACATGTGAATTAACATGTGACGTGCAAAAATAGCCGTGTGGACATAGCCTAAGGCTTCATTACATTCACAGGTATGTCCAAGTGTCTACCTTGACATAGCTGTGAATCTGGCATGAAATATAAGTGGTCCAGTTGTCTAGTGGGTATCACCAGATAATCCAGCTATTAACTGTTAGCGAGTTAACCGCATCTCTGTAAAGGTGCACTGTAAATCTTCTAGAGGTTTGAATGCATGAGAGCGTTGGTGTTAACGAGATTTTATATATTAACGTCTAATAACACCTCATATTGTTCTTAGTTCTGATGATTTCAGCATATCTTACAATAATAATCCTTAATCGGGTCAATTTAGAGTTTCACTAAATAAGACCTGGAGTAGAGGTCATCCATAATAAATAGGCAGTAATATCATGTAGATCGGAGGATGGGATTGGACATTGGCGCCACATGTTATAAGCTCTGTTTTGCTCATCATAACCTATAAAGCACATGTTCCATATTAGTGTTTTATTTTCTGCAATAGCTGTTACAGTTATTATTCTGGGTGGACGTATACGATTCTGATTTGCCAGCAATGACAGCTGAGCCGTTGTTTAACACCGGAACCTTTAATCAGAATGTATCCACCTCTTCATTGTCTGTAACAGGTGTGAGGTAATGCATTGAGGGGCTGAGAATGACGAGAGTCTCCAGTGAAAGCACAACATCTGCTTCTGCAGTTCTGCTCAGGGGGAAGTTGGCAGGTCATATAGAGATGTTTACTGTTGGCTTCGATGTCTGCTGCATGCTGTTAGGATTTACCACATTGAAACCCTGGCTTTGTATCAAATAGTGGGAGTGAAGTGTCATAATTTATGTCTGCAGACAGAGCACACAGCTACATGAGTATAACTGCAATCTCTTCAGTTATGTATAGTACATCACTGTCAATGGAGGATTGTAGCTGAGCTTAGTGTTCCTGTTTTTGGGGGGGTTTTGTCCTCCGGTTATTGGTTTCCACCAAAGTCAATGTGCACTAGAGGTAATAATTATTGCTTAATTAAGATTAAATGAGAAGACAACTGAACCTCTAAGCCTATAAAAATATTTTATCTGATAAAAGCAAATAATAAAGATAATAAAATTCCTCTTAAAACCTTAGTACATCACTAAGTAAATAGGCCGAAGGGAAGGGAGCTAGGATCTGTAATACCACCCACTGGACGTAGGAGCTCTTATGATTACATTTGACCCATTAAAGAGCCTTGAAACATGCCTGGGATTTTAAGTCAAGCAAGGAGCTTCCCCATAACGAAAAGCCTCCTATCTGCAGACAGCTCTTTCGGGGGATTTGCCTCTTGCCGGTGCAGAGTATGGGTTCTGGCTGGGTAAGAGTTCTTTGACATAGCTTTAGGAAGGTAAAGTTTCTTTTTGAGAAGAGTACCATAAAGGTGCTATGATTATCCAAATGCAATGTAGATTTCCTATGAACAACTTCATGGTACTCGCCACAAGGCGAAAATATACTTCTTTAGAACTACATCAGAGGCCTCTCACCCAGCCAGCAAGAACCTGCTATGTACTGTGAAGAGGCGAACATCCCAAAACAGCAGTCTGCAGGTGGAGAAGCCACTGGATTGGCTTAAAATGGGTCACTCTAATACGCTGGCTTGAACGTAACATCAGTCTGGGCAGCTACTATTACTTTAATTTCAATATGTGAATTACAATAATACCAATATGCAGCCACCCAGTTCAAGTTTATTCAGAAAGCAAGTTATGACATAGGTAGATAGCTCTAATTAAAGTATGGTGGGAGACTGCATGCAATTATAACCAGTTTGTCAGTGGGCAAATGAATATATAATAAATAAATGAATATGAATAAATATATATATATATATACACTGCCAAGACACATTGATGGGAGCTGTGTGATTCTATATTTGATGTAAATTCACAGATATGTGATCTGTAGATCTGACAGGATGGCAGAAGGCTTCTTCCTGGTTTAAAGGTTCAAGGTTTTACTCAGTAGACCGATAAGACCATAGAGTGAAAAGCAGCTTCCATCCTGCTAAGACACAGCAGTGAGATCACCAGCCTGACCACTGCTAGAGCAGCTAAAGTGGAGAGAGCTACCACTGTTACAACGGAGAGAGGTGGTTGGTTACCTAGGAAAGCTTGTGTTATCATGCAGCAGAGAAGAACTTAACTCTAAAGTTAATTAATGAGATGGCAATAGCCCATTAATAGCTCTCAAGGCACCAGGTCCTGGCATCTCACCAGCAGATTCACGACACATAGCTCAAGACAAAATGGAAAAGTTTCACCCAACTATGACACACACAAATTCCCTATTAATCTTCCAAAAGCCTTGTACCTTGGGTTGTTCCAGACTATGTAAGCTAATAGGTTAGTCCAGCCTCAGTGCGGCAAACAAAATACAGAGCGGTGAGAAAAGCTATCATTAAGTAAAGGGTGTGGTGGCAGCCCATTATTCCCTTTAGTTGTATAGAGGGACAACTTGCTTTAGTACATGCAATTTTCAACAGTGTATGGACCAATATCTCACACATGGGTGGGGACAGTAATTGGAAACTGGTTTAAAAAGTTTCTTTTAAGTAGGATCCTGAAAAACGTCAGTAAATTGTTCTTCAGAAGTCAGGAAATGGCATAACTGGATATAGTACCCAGTCTACTAGTTGGATAGATGACCTTTTTACACAACTGAGAAGGCACGAATTTACAAGGATATCCATTATGTATGAAACGCCACAAGCCTCCTTGAACCTAATAATTATATATAAATCCCTCTCATGCTGCATATTGTAATAGGACTGGGGTGTATTAAGGCTGTCTATTGATTTCAATCAGTTATACTTAAAAATATTTGACACACTATACATTCCATACCAATAGCCTTATTATGCCGTCTGTGTGAAGCTCAGCTCGTGGTTTATTGTTATTAAATGTTTGACTGTTTCAATACAGCACTAAATGAAATTATATACAAAAACTATATAGAATCGTTTACAAAGCAACCTGGCCATATACATTACATTAAGTTTCTCTAAGCTGGTCCAGATGTTGCCTTCCTTTCCACAGTCTCTCCCATTGCTACTAAATTTCCCTTTACTGGCCCACCAACTATTGTTCTATACACTTTATTTACAAATATACATATAAACATAAATACACTTATAAAATGTTTTAATATTTTTTTTTTCCTCTCCCTTTCATCTTTGAGCCTTAAACTATATAATATTCATTCACATTCCCCGTACCCAATGTGGACCCTCAGAGCACTGGCCCCAAAATCCATAGTCCATGGTTTTGTGGTTTACTAATAAACCATATATAAATCAAACTTACCCTCCTGAAGACTCTGGTTCTGTGTCTGCAAGCCTTTTCTCCGACTTTCTGTCTCAAAAAAGAAAACAAAAAGCTACATGTACAGAACTCAGCCCATCCCCAGGGAGATGGAGTCCGAAAGATCAGGTTACCCCAGAAGACACCTCCAAAGAGTGCTAGGATCCCCCAACCTCCCTCCCGCCTCCATGCGCTGCTGGTGGAATATGTCAGATTCATAGGAACATAACAGCGCAACTATCCATCCATTCAGGCCATGATATACTATATTTCTATCAAATAATTTTTTGCAGGTTTCTTAAAAGGGTTTTCTCACCACGGCGTTTGGCTTTAAACATGTAGACCTGTACCACATACATTGCTGTAATGATTTTGCTTTAAGTGCTAAATGAGATAAAGGAGAGCTTATCTCCTCTTTGTCTACACAAGTTTCTCTAGGATACCGACCATCTCTCATTGCTCCAACTGTCGGCTCTGACCATGGTAAGTCACTCGCTGCTGTATGTAATCTCAAGTAAACGAGTTTGTTAATCTATGTTAATAACAAACTCTTACCTTTTAGAGCACTGCAGTCTTCTGCCTTACTGTTTAAAACACTATCTTAGCATTGTCCTTGCAACAGCCTCAGCTAGGAATAGCAGAGCTGATATGCCAAAAATCTGCTATAGGCCCACCCACAGCATGACCAGGAGGTGTTAGTCTGAAGCTGGTTGTGAAATGTAGGCTCGGTGAAACGATATGGTGAGAATATCCCTTTCATTTGTCTAAAAAATCTCATGAGTTCTTGTTTACAGAACAAGTAGCACGCTTGTTTTACACCCACCTTAACTATGATCTGCCATAATTGTTTCTCTCAAATACTTTTATTTTTTTTTATTTTTTATTTTTTTTTTTTGCAGTTTTCTACATTTGTATGACCATCTTCATAGTTAGTACAGTTGAAAATAGACATATTTCCATCAAGTTCAACCAAGAGTAGGGAAAGATACGGATGAAGGGAGGGAGATAGGGAATTTTTAAGCTCTGTTTCCCCTACTGATGCAGACCCAGAACCCATAAGGCAAGAACCAATCTGCCCTAAAGGAATATAAGTTCTAATGAGTAATAGCCCCCATAAGTGACCTGTAATAGATGCGTACTGCTTGTTCTGTAATAAGGTCATACGAGAGTCATACTAGAGAGCCTCAGTGGTGGCATTCTGACAAAAGCTGTTGCCGAGTGTAAGGCTTTTAGGTTTCAAGACGGAAATACCATTCTAGTTTCTCTAAAGGAAATGTAATTTTAACACTTTTCACCTGTCACTGACTGCTCTCTTCCTCTACCATTAATTGAAAATTACAGTATTTTGCTTGCTTGCGCTTGCAGCCTGCGTTCCATTTCAGCGACTGTGGAACATAGCGTATTTGTCATATGAAAATGTATCTGTCCCTTGATTCAGAAACTTGCTTTGTCGACCGTACTGCTGCTTGTGTCTCATTTTCTCTCTAAGCACATGAAGCTGTTTTCCTTAAATTTTAAGGCGGCATTGTAAGTTTTCTTGTCTCTGTGCCCTATGAAAATATATCTACCATGTGCCATTTATATGTTTGTGAACAGAACAATAGATCATTGGTTTACACATTTCTTACAGGACAATATCATTGGAGACGGGACACACTATTTAGTATTTCACCAATTCCTGTTTGTATCCTCTAGGATCAGTTAATCCCCTGGACTGCATCATCTATGTGATATATGCAATCATGGTTTGTACTGCTGGGATTTGAGAAAAGTTGGTTGCTGCAGGAAGGGTTTTCATTTAATTGTATTCCCTTCAATGCTCTAAACTGGGCCGGCGCAACATACACTACTCACTAGAAGTTAGGGTTTGGCTTTTGGTTGTAATATAAACATGATAAACATGAAATTTCGTGATTTTTTTAAAAACAAACTAAATGAAATAATCTTTTATATTTAGAATTCACGTGTCCAACTGTTCAATGTTTCAGTATTTTTTGCACAACTTGCTGATCTCTACAAGGAGCTTAATAGCGAAATTCACAACAGGTGATTGATCCCTGAATTGCACCGTCAATTTAAGAGATGAATTGGGATTTAAACAGTCCTTCTCTTCATGCTGTTCACATATTTACATCAAGACCAAGACAACATTTTACAATTGATCAACAGGACCTCGCCATTGCGAGGCTTCAAGCAGGATGCTCTGAGATGGACATGGCAACTGAGCTTAGAGTATCACTTAGTGTCATCAGCAGGTTGCAACAGAGAGACTGGAGTCACAGAAAGGCAAAGAAGTGGCTAGATCAAGCACTGATTAAGCAAAATTGGTCTGCACTTTATTGTTAATGGAAATTTTTCAAAAACGTAACTTTTATGTTACCAATTTTCAAAAAACATAGTTTTTACGGCTTTTCAGTTCACATTGCATATTGGAATACAATTTTGTGATAATAAATTCCACTTAAAGTATGTTTCGGTCCTATCAAGGACCTTTGTCAACGGAATCTTCTACCAAGGGTATCGTTCGTGCCCAATTATTTGAGACTGCCATCTCTGTGTTTTGTTGCTTGGCCGGACACGTTTTTGAAAATTTACTTGTGAAGAATTTCCATTAACAATAGAGTGCCACCAATTTCACTTAATTGATGTAAAATTTAGGCTGGCATTTATATATTGAGAAGGGGTGCCAAGGACATAAATAGATACATCAAACACTGATGGCAGTTTCATTGTAAACAGTGCCCTGGTGAACCGGTTGATGAATGCCACCCACATTTAAGGGAGGTGAGACCTTACAGTGTCACAGAGTGTTATTAGCAGGGTGCGACACAGATACAGAGAGACTGGAAGAGCCACAGAAAGCAAAGAAGTGCAGTCCTTTGACTACATCACACACGATGACCAGTTCATTGTAAACAATGCCCTGTGGAACCAGATGATGATGCCACACAAATCCAGGCTCGTTTAAGGGAGGTGAGAGGCAACCAAGTGTCACATCAGACCATTCATTACCGTTTACATCAGAGTGGTCTGTGTGCTATAGCAAGCACAAACGTATGGTCCAGCAGTACAAAGGCCAATAAAAAAATCCAATATTTATTGAGTAATATTAAAATAAAACGGCAAACATGCACAGGGGAGATGAATGAAGCTTACGCGTTTCAGGGCGACTGCCCCTTAATCATAGCATGCTATGATTAAGGGGCAGTCGACCTGAAACGCGTAAGCTTCATTCATCTCCCCTGTGCATGTTTGCCGTTTTATTTTAATATTACTCAATAAATAATTGGATTTTTTATTGGCCTTTGGACTGCTGGACCATACGTTTGTGCCTGCTATAGTGCTATCTCCCTAGCCCGGAGGGTCCCTGCAGCATACTGGATCACGGTGAGCTGACTTTTTTTCTATTTTGTGGTCTGTGTGCTAGTTGACGTCAAGGGTACCTGACACAGACATCATCATCTTGCATGGGCCAGAGATCATCTACGCTGGACGAGGGACCAGTGTTTCTCAGTGTACAGTGATGAAAGTCGATCCACTCCGAGCAGAAACGATGGTTGCAAATGATGCTGGAGACGTCAAGGAGAGCTCTCTGCATCAGCCAGGTCTGGTAACCTGGCCGGTAAACGGTTGCAAATGGTCTGATGTGACACTTAGTTGTCTCTCACCTCCTTAAACGTGCCTGAAGTTGTGTGACATTCATCATCCGGTTCCGCAGGATATTGTTTACAATGAAGCAGTCATCAGTGTGTGATGTAGCCAAAGGACGACCACTTTTTTGCCTTTCTGTGACTCTTCCAGTCTCTCTGTAACTGTTGCAACCCATTAATGATACTCTTTGACACTGCAATGTCAGTGGCCACTTCTGTCTGAGAGCATCGTGCTTAAAGCATTGCAATGGCGAGGTACTGTTGATCAATTGTAAGGTGTTGTATTGGTCTGATGGACGTCAAAATGTGAAGTGGACTGTTTAAATCCCAATTCAAATTGATCCCCTACATTTATTAATGATTAAGGGACCAAACATCTGTGGTGAATTTTGCCAATAAGCTCTTTGTTAGAGATCAACAAGTTGTGAAAAAAGTACTAAACATTGAACAGTTGGACATGTGCTTACTAAAGTTAAGAGATGGTCTCATTTAATTCATTTAAAAAAAATTCAAGAAATTTTATGCTCATCCTGACATTTCAACCAAAAGACAATATCCCGAAGTTTTTGTGAGTAGTGTATGACCCATTAGCCATTAAACCCACTGAAGGATTTCTTACAACCCATGAAAAATGTAATATCTACAAGTCTGCATACAGTTTTTTTTTTCAAATCCAGCACTAACTCGGCTGTATTTGGAATTCCCATAGACATCTGCGCATGCGCCGCTATCTCCATTCTCTACTGCTGGAACTATCTGTTTATCCTATTTTATTTTGACCCCTACCTACTGCCAAGTTGCGCAGGTCTGCTGTAAACACAAACCATACTTGGGTTATCTCTGTATGAGATTGGCCACAGCGAAACCGTGAAATGATATTATTAGCACTAGTGCGGACATGGTGTGCTGTGGGTGATTTATCTTCTATGTACTGTGATGTGGAACCCATTGGCACTTTGTGAATTACTGAAAGAAATACAATAACCGGAGTCACTAGTATAAGCCTGATATCATTACATGTGAAGCCTGCTGGGTTTGGTGGATTTATATGTTCTAAAATGTCTGCAGCCTCTTCTACCTTCTAGAATGGCTGGAGTTACAATGCTCACCCTTCTGTTGCATCTGTTGGCTCGTGTATTATCACAGCAGCTATCTGCATTAAATAAATGCCATTTAGCTGTATGCAATAGCAGCGTCGTCTGTAAATGTGATGAGCTCTCCCACATGCTGCTGCAGTAATAATTTGTGTGATTAATGCGATGACAATGTCTGCATGCTGTGCCCTCTACACATCTGCCATGTGACCTGAGACGTGATCATTTTTCTCCGATGATGGCCCTTCTTTGTGGTGTCAGAGCTCTAAAGCAGCCTTCCTTCCAGCAGAACAGGATTACATTTCTGGGTTACCATCCATGTAAAGATCATCGAGGCCTTATGGATTGGTAATATGGTGTTCAGTACAGGTTAATAACATTCATAGGATCATTAGATGACTATTGTTGGAATGGAATAAAAATGCCTTCATGATGTACCTGGGTATAACAGGCAGGCTTGTGCTGTATCACTGTAACTCAGACAATACTGATCATTTCAGATGAACACTTAATGGACCATGTCTAGTAGTTTTAGTTATTTGTATGGTTTGTGGAGACACGTTGAACTTAATGATAATGCTTATGTGCTTAGCAAGAAGGCCTTGCAGCGCTGCGGTCTTGGGTTCAAATCCCACCAGGAACATCCATAAGGAGTTTGTATGTTCTCTCTGTGTTTGCATGGGTTTCCCCCATACGCCAAAACATACTGATAGGTTGATCTAGAATGTCGATTGTGAGCCCCAATGGGGACAGACACCAATGTGAATAATGACAATATCTGTACTGCGCTATGTAAATGAATACTAAACCTGTCTTGTTGAACATGTAGCCTGATGTGCCAGTATTGTGTTACAGAATAGGTAGAATGGAAGAGATGTGTATATATAGTACTGTGAAAGGTGACTGAGTATAACTTAATCAAATTCTGCGTGAGTCTGGTGGGTGGTTTACTCAGTAACAGACCGCTAGCTCACTTTGCGCTTATACAAGGAAGTCTGTCAGTCACTGAATAGCACTGCCCACAGGACTCCTAAACCATGAAAGAGCTGAGATTGAAATGAATAAAATACAAGTTATACTTAAAGGGGTTTTCTCACTACAAGGATTGCTTTTTATGTTAAAGATCTTGTAAAAACAAGTCACTTTGCAATATGTATCCATTAACCGTGTCCTATCTATTCCTAGATATGCCCTCTTGTATGGGCTGCATCAGCTCCTTAGGTCGCTATAGCTACAGACCTGTTCAATCTCTTATGATAGGCTGCCAGGGCTGGTCTCCATAGCTACAGACCTGGCTTCTACTGCAGCCTAGTAGAAGCCAGTAAACAAGTCCCTGAATTCAAAATGAAACAAAGAAAACAGGAGGTGAGATGAATCAATGTAATAAGACAACCACTTTAATTTCTTCCCATAAAACGATATATCTGTTTACTCAACTCGTCCTTCTCTTGAACATAATGTGATGAGATTGGACAGCACCTCTATAGTGACAGGATTCCTTTAGAGTTTACCTCAATTTTGAGCTTGTAGTGCATGGTTGGAATTCCCTTACATGCAATTCTCTTAAAGTACTAAAGCAGTGGATCAGCAACAAACAAACCCAAATGGCTACCTTCCCTGAAGGTTTACAATCTCCAATGGCTACCTTCCCTGAAGGTTTATAATCTCCAATGGCTACCTCCCCTGAAGGTTTACAATCTCCAATGGCTACCTCCCTTGAAGGTTTACAATCTCCAATGTCTACCTTCCCTGAAGGTTTACAATCTCCAATGGCTACCTCCCCTGAAGGTTTATAATCTCCAATGGCTACCTACCCTGAAGGTCTACAATTCCCAATGCCTACCTACCCTGAAGTTTTACAATGGCTACCTACTGTGAAGGTTTACAGTCCCTATGGGATACCTACACCGAAGGTTTACAATCCCCACTGGCTGCCTATACCAAAGGTTTACAATCCCCACTGGCTGCCTATACCAAAGGTTTACAATCCCCACTGGCTGCCTATACCAAAGGTTTACAATCCCCACTGGCTGCCTATACCAAAGGTTTATAATCCCCACTAGCTGCCTATACCAAAGGTTTACAATCCCCAATGGCTACCTACCCTGAAGGTCTACAATTCCCAATGCCTACCTACCCTGAAGTTTTACAATGGCTACCTACTGTGAAGGTTTACAGTCCCTATGGGATACCTACACTGAAGGTTTGCAGTCCCCAATGGCTGCCTATACCGAAGGCTTATAATCCCCAATGGCTTCCTACACTGAAGGTATACAATCCTCAATGGCTACCACCTGAATGTATACAATCCTCAATGGTTACCCCCCTGAAGATTTGCAATCCCCAATGACTACCTACCCTGAAGATTTACAATCCCCAATGACTACCTACAGTGAAGATTTACAATTCCCAATGGCTTCCTACCCTGAAAGTTTATAATTCTCAATGGCTGCCTACCCTGAAGGTTTGCAATCTCAAATGACTACCTACCCTGAAGGTTTAATATTCCCAATGATTACCTACAACATAGGTTTACAGTCCCCAATGATTACCTACCTGGAAGATTTAATATTCCTTTTGGCTACCTACCCTGAAAGTCTACAATTCCCAATGCCTATCTACCCTTAAGTTTTATAATGGCTACCTACTGTGAAGGTTTACAGTCCCTATGGGATACCTATACCAAAGGTTTACAGTCCCCAATGGCTGCCTATACCAAAGGTTTACAATCCCCACTGGCTGCCTATACCAAAGGTTTACAATCCCCACTGGCTGCCTATACCAAAGGTTTACAATCCCCACTGGCTGCCTATACCAAAGGTTTATAATCCCCACTGGCTGCCTATACCAAAGGTTTATAATCCCCAATGGCTACCTAACCTGAAGGTATATATTCTACTGTTGTCCTCTCATTTTATAACTTAAATCAGAGGTAACTAGTGGGTGGTGCCTGTGTGGGAAGGAGTAGGAATTAATATGGTGAGTTTATTACAATTTTTCGTTTATGAAGTTTGGCGGCAGTTTTATTATCTTGCCAATATGCATCCTTCAAAAGCAGAAATGCCCGTTTTTAAGAAAATGAGGACACCTACTGGGCGTTTTGTAAATGACATAAATAGCACATTTGTAATAGAGATTGCTGGTTACTAGAACTGACTTATTTAGAAGTAGGCAGACATCCAGTACCTGCTTGTGGCTACTGTTCTAGGTCCGTCCATTTTGTTTAATCCTGTATACATTGTGTAATGAGATGTGCAGGGGCTTCTAGAATCTGATGATCTCACAGCACCTGTAGTAAATATGTGTTTTCTCTGCAGGGAAAAGAAGCTGAAGTCTCGGGCACAAGAGCTGGTGAGCGCCCTTGAACGACTCACAAAGAGCAGTGAAATCCGGCATCAACAGTCGGCAGAGTTTGTCAATGACTTGAAAAGAGCTAATAGGTCAGTAACCATTTCAGACATTTCTGGCAATAAGATTTTTAACAGGGAGGGTGGTTGTTGCAAAACTAAGCTGATCACAGGAACCTTCAGCACTCCTCTGTAAGGGCCCGTCTACACGGCAAGTCTTTCCAGTCGGTTTTTGGAAAATACTGGATACGACTCTGATTTCATTGAGGTCAGAATTCCAAACCACCTTTGTTACAACAAACTTGGAACATGTTCATTCTTTCTATCATATATGGGGTCGGATCCACATCCAGACCTCATAGAGATGACTTTTTTTATGACTGTAAATCCGGTGGACAAGTTATTTTGTCAGGTGGGCACAGCCTTAGGCCCCATTCACATCTCATTTTTGGCTCCTTTTATGGACTACATTTGCCCTGGTTAGCTAACATATAGGGTTCCTTCATCGGACACATGGCATGAAAACTGCTTTTGTTTCTGATGCATAAAGCATTTGCATTCGCTAAATAAGCCAAATGTAGTCCAGTCTAAGTGCCCGTCATGGCCTCGGTGTGGTATCCATTGGGATCACGATGGATCCCATAAATGGGAGCAAAGAACGGTATGTGAATGGGCCCTACTATGTGTGGAAACCCGTCAGCAGCCAGAGAAAATTAAACTCTCCTTCCTCCGCTCAAGCGCTGGGTCTCTCCAGTCTCCATTTCTCTTCTGACTAGGAAGTCAGCGCTGCTGCAGTCTCTTGCCACTTACGCCATCAACACCGTTCAGGAGTGAATTAAGTATTGGCATGTGACCACTGCAGCCAGTCAGCGGGTGCAGTGGTGGTGTCCCCATTTGGAAGAGAACAAAGGTAAACAGAAGACCGGGGAGATCCAGTGCTTGAGCGGAGGATGGGGAGTATAGGTTTATTTATGCTTTTCAATGGGGCTCCAGGAGCTTAGTATTTTTATAGGAACCAGACAATCCCTTTAAAGCAGTGTTTCTCAACTCCAGTCCTCAAGACCCACCAACAGGTCATGTTTTTAGGATTTCCTCCGTATTGCACAGGTGATATAATTATGGTCAGTGCATTCTGAAAACTTGACCTGTTGGTGGGTCTTGAGGACTGGAGTTGAGAAACACTGCTTTAAAGGGATCTAAAACAGAAAAGAACCCAAAACCCTTGTTAGTCACACGTCAGATAGATGCTGCTATAAATGTCCTCAACAACACTCATCACAGGGATAACAGATTTCCTCTAGTTTCTGTCTTCCCAGTAAAGTTGGTAATGTCTTTTTGTTTCCGCGCAGCAACCTTGTGGCAGCCTATGAAAAAGCAAAGAAGAAGCATCAGAATAAGCTGAAAAAGCTGGAGTCCCAGATGATGGCGATGGTGGAGAGGCATGAGACACAAGTGCGGATGCTGAAGCAGAGGATAGCCTTACTAGAGGAAGAAAACTCTCGACCTCATACTAATGAGACATCACTGTGAACCAATCTGCAATACACACTGATGGCTTCTGTCCTCTACCCAAAGCACCACTCTACAGCTGCCTGCTCCTGGGTGTGACTGGATGTACAATAGACGCGCTGTCCACATACTGCAGGAAGGAACATATGGAGATACGTGTCCTTTTTGTGATGCTTCAGATACTCTTCTGTTTGTGGTGCGTGCTTGAGGTATGTCTCACTTGCACAAGAGGAGAGGTCACATCATGTGTGGTGTGCGGTAAGAACTGAACGCTCCTCAGCAACGTTGCACCTTTGTTTGTTTCACTTTCGAAGTATGAAAACTTTCTAATACTCTAGTGGACTCAGAGGTGTTATCATTACCAGCAAATACTACAAGACTGAGCTACTGGGGAGAGGCTTCTTCAGTGTCAATAACACTGAAATGCTGCATCAGCTCAGCCAGATGGGTGCTCGCCCTACAGCTTTAATATGTTCATATAAACGGATGCAGAGGCTGTTTTTCTTAGTACACTGTGAGTAAAAGTGCTTTGATTTTCCTTCTTCTGGGACCTGTCAAGATATATTCATAGCCTATTTTTTTATGTGTTGCTTTTTAATATATACAGAATATTGTGTTTGCCCATGTGTAAGTCAACCACTTACATTATAATCATCTGCTCTAAACAGCAAGTGCGGACAACCTTTACTTTGCCTTGAGGTCTGAGGACATTGGATGGTAATCAGAGAAGCAGTTTCATCTCAGAATTCACTTATATACATTCTTATGTACAATCACTACACCAGCTTTGCTTATGGTTAGTGGGAACCATGGTGTTTTGTATCAATGTTTTTCTTGGTTTCTGTTCCTCGTCCTGCATCTATCCATTCTCATCATTTTTTCCAATCAGACGTGCATGGTAGGTTGGGAGTTGTGTGGAAATGTGAATGCAGCTGTTTGTTCTACAACTTCCTGATCAGCTTGTCCTGTGTCGAGGAGCGCTCATCTGTAAAATTAAAATGCACTTTAAAAGTTATTTGTTAAGGTCCTTATTTTAGTAAGTTTTACAGATGAAGTTTTATGTATTGTTCAAGTAGAATGTACACAATCAATGCTTTAACTGCACATTCCGTCCCTGGGGCAGTAATTGCAGACTAGCTCTGTAGAATATAACACAAGTGTCTGTCATAGAGGGCAGGAAATAATCCTATCACAGAACTGAAACAAGCATCACTCTATCCCAACTGCTGCCTCCAGTAAGGAAAGCTGGAAATCCGTGCTTGTTCGGTGTTCTCCAAAGGATACGCTGGTCAGCCTTTGGGAAGAAATAACCATGATACAATTATACAGTATGTGATCTATTGAGGAAAGGCATAGAACCCTTCATCCAAAATAAGCCCCAGTCTTTGGAGATTGTTAAAGCTGGCACTACAACCGTGATAATGCCATGGCCCGCTGTGGTCATACTAAGCAGTGGGAAGATACATTGGAGCAGATTTACTAAAGCTCTCGTAGGGTATGTTCACACAGCGTTTTGGATCCAAAAATCGCATCCAAAAGTGCTGCGTCAATCAGACCCAAAACGCGTTCAACACACAGGTGCGTGTTTGGCTGCAGCAGCCACGCACCCTGTAGTTTTAAATAGGGCGTCTGCTGCATCTTTCGGATCAAGAATTGACACAAGACGCAAGTTAACACTCATCTGTGATCACTCGTCTGAACACCGATGCGTGTTTTACATTGAAAGCAATGTAAATTACACTGCACATTGTTAAATGCATGTTCGGGTCCATTTAAGGTCTGAAACACAGATCCAAACACTAATCTAAAAACGTATCCAAAATCAGATCCAAAACACCGTGAACATATCCTTAAACGAGACAGACAACTTTGTCTAAAGGTCTACCAAATCATACAGCATGAGCCACTGTGGTGTATTGGCTTACTTTCTGACAATTTTAGCATAATTTTTTGCATGGGGAATTGCATTTCAAGCCCATTCTCCATGTTAAAACCGACTAATCTACACCAAGGTGGTATAAAGCATGTATGCCAGTTGCTTGGCACAATTGCAATAGTAAATCTACTCCATTGTGTTTTTGCATGCAACAAGTAGGCTGATGCTACATGGACAATTCCGGTTGGTAAAGCAATGTTGATGTGCCTTGTTAAAAGTCCAGTTTCCCAAAAAATGTGTAGTGTCATCTTATGCATTGAAAAGATATGTGCTTTCATGTGAACTCCTTCCTCATAAGGTTCTGGGTTTACGTGCAGGACTGGACCCATACACACCTCAGGGTGTGCACCTATGGCTCCGTGTTAGGTTTCGCAATATTTTTTACTTCAAAATCACTAATCCTAGGGGTTTCATCATATTTTCAGCGGATTGTTTCTCTAATTGGAATCACGCCCATGAACACTTTGTATTCTGGGGTACTGCATGAATCTATGCTTTACAAAGACTTTGAAATGTGCTGTTTTGACCAGTTTTCCATTTTGTGTAGTTTTTGTAAACAGTATTGTCCGCTCCTCACCATTACCACCTACTACAGTTCCCTGCCTTGCCAGAGACTCCTGCTTCTGTCAGATTGCCATTTTGTTAATTTGATACGAAAATGTAAGAAAAATAAACTTCATTTATTTATACAGAGCAATTTATAATACAATTATTTTACAAATGTTCTTATATTCAGAATAAATACTTCATAATGTGGAAATGTGCCTGAATTATTCTGTCTTCATTAAAAAAAAAAAACTTTTCACAGAGGCCGCTCTTCATTGTATATCAGCTCTGCTAATTCTAGTGGAGACTGTCAGAGACACTGTTGCTGGAAGGGTTTAAACAGCAGGGCACAATGTTGCAGCCCTTTTAAAAGGGCCAAAGTTTGTCGGTACGAAAAAGAAAATTCCTATGCTGCTGACCAGACACAGCAAGGAGTGACTTTACCATCCAGTCATGGCCTGCTCTCAGGCTGAAAACAAGCAAAATCAGAACAGCAATGTATTTAGTTATAGACATTACCTTTAAACCTGTAGCCAAAGATAAATAACCAATGCGGTGAAAATTCCTCGTTATTGGTAGGTTCTCAAATGCATTTACAGTGTATATGGACAAAAACCACCCTCCCATGCTGTATGCCAATAGCTTCACAATTTTGTCAGTAAAACTGGGGTATTACCAGCAAAATCATGCAGTCACTGGCCACCACCTGCGGACACGGTTTTATTTGTATGCAGTAGCTGCAGTGCGGGACCTCTCAATAAGTCGTCTTAAGACTCTGGACTATATCATCTGGCTTAAATGTCACTAAATTTAAATCCATACATGAATATGGACATAGCAAAGCAGATTTCTCCCATTTACACCACATATGGGGTTTCTGACAGCGGTATACATTAGGAGTAATCCCAATCTATATACCTCCCATAAAAGTCTGCAACATAACGCACAGGTACCCAGAAGGAAGCTACAGGCCAACTCTGACGTAACTGTCCATTATCATGGACCATATATTAGGTAAAAGTAAAAAAAAAAAAGCAAAATAAAAACACAGGAACTGGTTTTAACATCTAAAATGATTAAAAACAGACTTATGACAGGAGTTGTATTTTCTACCCCATACAGTCAATATTTTGCACAAGGAATATAAACATTTTAAGGCAGGACTCTATTCTGTCTGAAATCGTGGACGAGGGCATTTATATGGTGGCTAAATAAAATAGGGAATATGGTATCCCCAGTAATTTTTCAACCAGAATAGAATCAAGTACTTGGCTTTCACTGAAAGGATTTTTTTGCCTGTGGTAAGAAACGCTGCACTTTTTTTGTAAATATACCCAGAAAAAAGAAAAGTTTGTCAAGACTGCCTCTGAAGATAGAACATATAACATAAAGCAGTTCATAAACTGTGACACGGATCACATAGTTTATGTAATACATTGTATTGCCTGTAACAAAATGTATATTGGAAGTACTATCCGTAAATTTAAAATTAACAAAGCAGAGCACCTTGCCAGAATCAAAGGGGGATGTATTTCCCATTATGGGGAAGCAAGGCATTATGTGTAAGAACATGCAGGATCCGTGAAAAGCTTTCGCTGCTATACCATAGAGAAAGTTGGGAAACCTAGTAATGGAGGTGATCGGCAACGACAAGTGCGCTTGTGCGAGGCTCAATGGATCTATGCTCTTGATACAAGAACGCTGCAGGGACTTAATTATAGGAACGACTTAGCGTACATTTATTAGAAGGTGTGTGTGTGTGTGTGTGTGTTATATATATATATATATATATATATATACATATATATAATTTATTTATTCAACATTATTACAATGCACAGGTTCTATAAGTAAACATTATAAGCTTTATATAAGTATGTATTTTAACATTGGTTTTAACTTAGGATATGACGTAACCAGGGAAGTGTATGACCGTTTCCCATAAAAATTGGGTACTTTATTTTTACCAATGATACCTTGATCAAGGGCATGGATTGTTAGCCCGAAACGTGTTGGTTCTGTGTTTAGTGTACCCTCTTCACATATGTATATAATACATCAGCATTTATTTTTGCACTAGCCCGTTGGTCTGGATATTTGCAGTTTTTCTTTTGTCCATTATCATGCCCGAGATTCATCCTCTTCTGAGTGATGGGGCGGTTGACAGACACCTACATTAAATTTAAATGCAGAAAAAAAGGAGTTTTGCTTTAAAGGGGGAAAGAGGGTTTCTTTTTTTACAGTGATGGCACTGGAGCTTCCCTGTTCAATGGATGCCATTCTTTGGCAACTGTATGCCCTTGTAGTCACCATTTAACAGAAGACATAGCTTATTCCATTCACTATCTAGCTCATATCTATAGGGTATTCCAAAAGGACTTTTTTGGCCTCCTTCTGACAATGTAACGCAATGGACACATTTAGCTTGTACATTGGGAGCTCTATGGTCACACAAGCGATACATGGCGGGGAGAGGGGGGGACCGTGATCTGCTGTGTGTAATGATCCTCAATGACATTTAATTAATAGCTCTGATAAATAAGGCTTAACCACAGAACAACCTTCATTTAACTGTAAAATGTTGGTTCTTGAGACTATAAAAGCATTGTACTGAGGGACAACTGACATTTAACAAAATGGTAAGGCTGGATCCACACAGCAATTTGAAAATGCCGCCCAAATCCGACAGCATATTCAAATTGCTGGACCGGCCCGCATTGCTGGGTTTTGGGGTAAAAACCAGCGATCTGATTTCAAATTCCCAGTGGCCCAGTACCATGGCGCTGCAGGAATCTGGACATCAGGCCGCTGAATATAGAACATGTTCTATATTCCGCTGGTCAGTTTTTGTTTTAGGAAAACCTTGGTAAAAAATCTGTGCTGTTTAGACTACAGTACAGCACAGATTTTCTATTGATGTCAACACAGCACTGGCTACGGTCGGTTTTTCAGTGGATTTAAAATCCTGAATCTGCTGATAAACTGACTAAAATCCTGTGCTGTGTAGGTGTAGCCTAAGGATGGGTCAATAAAAAGCATTTTTTCACTTATAAATTATATATGGTTAAAAAATAAGTCTACATATAAAACACACTTTTATATAAACATAGGTCCTATGACAGCGTTATCTAGAGTGAACACCCCACAAAAGGAAAGTAAAAGCGTACCAGGCAAGACAGAAGGCTCAATAGGTTTCCTAGGGAATACGCACAAAAATATGATCACTCACGGTTTGCTGTCCAGTGATTCAAGAGGTTGTATCTTGATTCTTTTATATGACCATTTCTTCTTGGATCATCCTTGGCATATTCTAGGCTTTTGCTGAAGAAAGCAAAAGCTGGTGGATATACTGTAACTGTCCCTTACAGGTCCCTAAGTTTGAGTATGGAGTAGTCACTCCGAGAAGGACGGCCCTGTACAGGTATATCCCTACTATTCCGAACTGCAGCTTATCATTTATGAATGCTATATAAGAAATTCTATAGAGCTGCTGAGAAAGGCTGCTCAGATAAATATTCCTATCCGTAGAGAGCACACCGAGGTACTATGCTAAGAATAAAAAAAAAAGTTGTGACGAGCAAGTTGTGTTGTCATACAATAATTAATGGGAATAGGGGGTGGGTCTGCTATGACTTCTGTTAGAAGGAGAAGGCCTTCAGGCTACACTGGGTGAAGGCCACTGTTCTGAAGAGCCATCATGCTGTAAATGTCCAAAATGGATTACAGAAGTTTAAACTAATAAACAACAAAGACAGATGAGCAGAAGAAGAGTTTTTTTTACAAGTTTGGTTTATTGCTGTTTAGTAATATGTTATTTCTAGACAGACGGATTACAAGGAGACAAATCAATAGCAATAAAACCTAGATCTAAGTATATAAAACTTCAGAGAGCAGATGCCACTTGTATAAAGCTTCCAACAAGACTAATACAGTAAAGTGGCATAGAAGAGTATTATCACACAAGTTAAACTAAACCACAACGGGCAATCAATACAACCTTATTTGTGCAGGTTTCTCAAACTTTATCTTCCTCTTACCAGTAAGTTATAAGGCTCGATTCACACTAATATTGCAGGATCATGATGTCTTTTTACCCCAAAATAAATTGTTAAACACAGATTCCATAAGAAAGAACACAGAAGAGCTTTTAAAACCTAAACCCACCATGTAATAAAGCAGGAAGAGCTGAGCAGAGTAAGTAATATAAATTGTAATTTATTCATTTAAATTGCTACCTATTCTGGAATTAGGGGTCAGGTGGGCGGTCCTAATTAGTGATTAATAACCATCTCATACAGGGAAGGCAGTCAGTCCACCCACTGGACTCCTAAGCAAATTAATAAATAATTTACACTGAATCTTATGCTATATTACGATTCATGAATCTGCTCACTTCCACCCGCCCTATAGCATAATGCTGGCAGATCAGTCTCTCTCTTTATGGAGACAGGTTCCCTTTATGTTTGAGATCGGTTTTCCCTCCTTCTGAAATTTTATTTAAAAAAAAAATAAAGTGCCTGATTATGTAAACTGGTTTTAACATGTGAGGCGCTGCCGATTCTTGTGCAGAGCAGCTCTGTGTTCATTCAGAAATGTATACAAATTTCAGTAAATGGGGCAAAATAGATTCACAGTATGGCTATGTAACAATATTAAAAAGAAACAATCTAAATACTTGCAGCTGCCAGAACAAAATGTCAACAGTACACATCACATCAATGATTGAACGTTAATGAAGTATTGTTAAAGGGGTTTTGCCACAAAGGCATTTCATGCCTGTTTTGTCCAGCTAAAGCTTTCAGTGCTCAAAAGGGGGTGGGGCTGACATCACCATGCCTTTCCCCAGTGTGCTCACTCTAGTCAAACAAAGGTCTGTTTATATAAAGAGCTGTGAGTAGCTACAATGTAGCTGAGTGGTTAGCTTTCGTGCCTTTCAGCAGAGGTTCAAATCCCTGCAAGAGCCACACAAATGGATTTATTTTTTATCCGTCAATGCACATACCCGATTGAGGTTTTCTTTTTTTATTTATTTGCACTGTTTGACTAAGTAGTACAGAGGACAGGTGTAGAATGATAGCACCTGGGGTTCAACCCTCGCTCAGCATTGAGTGTTTATGATTACTGAGCAGAGACTGACGGTAGCTGCCTGAAAGGAAACGTGATGTCCGAACATGTGCGGCAAGACTGATGAGCTCTTGTTACTTGCCATATCCCCTGGAAACCAGCTGTAAACTATGGATCAGTAAGATAGCAGCTAAAACAAAAAAATTTAATGAATGGTGAAAATATTTATTTAATTTACAACCTTCCCATGTGAATTTTACTTTGTGGCAAAACTCCTTTAATGTAGGAAACAAATTACAGGGATGGTGCAACCACTTGCTCCAAGGCCAAATGGCGCTGTTCAGAAAGCCAAAAACACAGCAATTGAGAACTTTCATAGCCAGAAAGACTAGCAATGAAGTGATTGTTAGGTGGCATATATGCCGCGATCCACAGATGCCCTGAAACTTTCACAGTGACAATATTCGACCTTTATTTCCCTATACCGTGTCTAAAATGTGATTGCACCAAGTAAAACTAGTTGTAAAAGGCACCAGGCAAGGTAGGCAGCCATTCAGGTATATGGGGAAAGAGGGACACCAACAGTACATCAAAGAGATATGTATTTTTTTTCAAAACAAAGGATACAGAACAGCTAGATGTTTAAACGGGTTGCCCACGTCATAAAAAAAAAAGTTGGAATAGCTCCTGGGGAACAAAGAATAAAAAAACAACCCACATTTATACTCCCTTGTCTTCTGCCTTAGTGGTACATTTCTCCGGTTTTCTGTTTCATTCCTTCACTTCCAAATGGAGACGTCACCGCTGCAACCACTGATTGGATGTGGTGAGCACATGCCTCTACATGCACTACCAGGCAGAGCGGTTCGCTTCCAAACGGAAATGCAAATCTATAGCACCTGACCACTATAGCCAAGCAGAGGTTACAGCTGTGACATCCCCATTCCACAGTAAGCGAAAACAGAAGAGCAGGGAGATCCACCGCTGGCCCCAGAGGAAGGCAAGTATACTTTTTCTTCTATTTCAGTGGGGGGAAGGGATCTGGAAGCTATCACAGTTTTGTTTTTTTAAGAGGTGGACTACTCCATTAGTGATGTTCAAAGGCATAAAATACTAGAGAGCAATAGGCTTTACTATTCAGTTGCACTGCTTAAAGGGGTTTTGCCAGGACGTGCCTTATCTGCTAAGAAGCTAATGTAAACAAGCCACGGAGCTGAGAGAGACACAGCCAGCGCACAGAGCCATGCATAAGGGATCGTGTGAAATGTTCACTGAAATAATCAAACTACAACTTGTGGATCTGTATACAAAAGACAACAGCTTTCTACACAGCAGCTTGAAAGCTTCTTCATGTTCCCTGTCATCAGATAAAGCAGGGATCTACTCAGATAATCACACTACAACTAGTGGATTCTGTATATAAAAGACAACATTTCTACCCGGTGCCTTGAAAACTTCTGCAGCTCAGTCTCATCAGAGAAGAGGCTTTCTCTGCGCAAGCCCGGCCAGCAGCTCTTGTCAGGTCGTATCTAATAGAAGCTTTGAAGTAACTAAGGGCAGGTAAGGCAGCCTGTAGCTCTCTGACTGCACTTTTTGTAATCACATATATTTAGAAAAGTGATTAAAACCCATTTTGGAGGATCCCACGTCAACATTACATCGTGGCAAAACCCCTTTAACCCCTTAATGACCGCCCACTGTCTTTTGACGTTGGCTGGTGCAGGAAGCGTCTACAGTAAACGTCTTCTGGCGTCGCTGCAGGCATCGGAGTTTGCGGCACCCGGTGCCGCAGCTGATCCCAGCGCAGCTGCGGCGCCGCAAACTTCGATGTGTGCAGCGACACCAGAAGACGTCGCTGTAGATAAACGACCTGCACCAGCCGACGTCAAAAGACAGTGGGCGGTCATTAAAGGGTTAAATGGGTTCTAAAGTTTTTAAGACCTAAGTCCACAGGGTGGCGGTTTTCAGTTCTCTGAATGTAGCCAGTAAAGGTCTTCATTCTGGAAGCAACTCAACCTGAAGAACAAAGCTGTTAATGTAATTCACACAGGCTTTCCCTCAGCTTTAGGGTATGTTCACACGGCGTTTGTTAAACATGGATTTGGTTCCATTTTACATAGGTATGCAGAGTCAGAGTCGTCATCTATTTTGGGAGTCGGCCCATTTTATAATAAATTAGTACAGTTTTTTCAATCCAGTGCCAAGAGGAATTGCGTCTTGCGGGTGCTACTGCTCCCATATTCAGCCTCATTAGATGAGTTTAATTTTGAAAAGTATTTGGATGACATGGAGCAGGCAAAGCAGGGGAAAAGATTCTGCACCCATAGCAAACAGATTGGTCAGATTTCAGCAACATTTTTCACTTGCTTTCAAATAAGTAGAAGAGTTCAACTGTTCACCAAAACGGACTGTGGCTGAGGCAATTCCTTTATACCCTGAGATTGTTAGAGATGTTGCCCCTGTGGTCACCGCTGTGCCACCAACCCAAGTTAGTATAGAGAGGCCATTCTCTAGCCTGGAAATAATGAGATCAGTTGTGAGGTCATTTACGATGGAGAATCTGATGGAGGCAATAATATTCCTCAGAATAAATTCAGAGACTCACTTTTTTGTTGAAGACCGTTTTTTTCCCCCACTTACTGCAGCACTTTGCCTATTTACAATTTTTTGTGTGTTCTAAAGTCATATCCAATAAATATATACACCAAACTGCAAAAGGGTAACAATGTTTTGAACCTGTGACTTTCAGGCTCCATCTCGCACCATACACTACAGCTTTGAACGTGAGACTACCATCATTTTATAGACAATCATCTTGGCCAGCTCATACACTACTTTGTCCTGCAACTATTTAGCATCTGCTTAGTTCTGCAGATGAAAGGTCACTTATTCGAGCAGCCATGACAATTTCCCAAGAAAAGAAACAGCATCATCCAGCTTATCGATAGTGGTATCTCGGCCAAAAAATTGCCAAACTGCATCATGTGAGGACATAACGGCTGAAAAAATATGAAATGAAGTCCATCCGGTCAAAAGCCAAAGAGGTGGACGTCCAGGCAAAATATCAGAAACAACAAGTCGGCTCATAACGAGGTTTATCAGTTCTAACGCGACTGACACGGCAGTGGAGGCGGCTCGTAGGCTTCATAAGAGTAAGATCACAGACATCCATGCAAGTTCCATGCAACACGCATTAAATAGGTCTGGAATGATGGCCTGAAAAAAGTGAAGCCTCGACTTTAGTTTGCAAAAATAAAGTACGAAAATGGAAATTTGGAAACGGGTGAATTGGAACGATGAGATGAAAGTCAATAGACTGGGCTCTGATGTAGGCAAATGGCTTTGGAAGAGTCAAGGGAAAAGGGGACTAATGATTCGGGAAATTGGAGCAACAGTCAGGTTCGGTGGAGGAAGCCTGATGATATGGGTAGGTTTCACAGCAAAAGATGTTGGATACTTTACCAGGATCGATGTTGCTCCAATGCTGAGCTATATGTGTGTCCTACAAGAGGAGTTACTTCATAGACTCGAGTACTATGGGTATGAAAAGGACGACATAAGTGTTCCAGCAGGACAACGATCTGAAGCATACATACATCAAGGTTGGAGAAGGAATGGTTCAATGACAATGAAGTAGAGTTGCTGGATTGGCCTCCACAGTCCCCAGCCATCAACCCAATCGAACACTTGTGGGTAGAGTTGAAGAAAAAGCTATATTTGTACCTAAGTCCAGTTTGTACCAATATTAGGAACAGTAACAATGCAGTTACATGATAAGAATCTGCAGCAGAAGCTAAATACAGTCATATGAAAAAGTTTGGGCACCCCTATTAATCTTAATCATTTTTAATTCTAAATATTTGGGTGTTCACAACAGCCATTTCAATTTCATATATCTAATAACTGATGGACACAGTAATATTTCCAGATTGAAATGAGGTTTATTGTACTAACACAAAATGTGTAATATGCATTAAACCAAAATTTGACCGGTGCAAAAGTATGGGCACCCCAACAGCAAAGTGACCTTAATATTTAGTAGATCCTCCTTTTGCAAAAATAACAGCCTCCAGTCGCTTCCTGTAGCTTTTAATCAGTTTCTGGATGAAGGTTTTTTTGACCATTCCTCTTTACAAAACAATTCAAGTTCAGTTAAGTTTGATGGTCGCCGAGCATGGACAGCCCGCTTCAAAGTATCCCACAGATGTTCAATGATATTCAGGTCTGGGGACTGGGATGGCCTAATTGTTCCTCTGCATGAATGCCTGAGTAGATTTGGAGCTGTGTTTGGGATCATTGTCTTGCTGAAATATCCATCCCCGGCATAACTTCAAATTCATCACTGATTCTTGTACATTATTCTGAAGAATCTGCTGATACTGAGTTGAAATCCATGCGACCCTCAACTTTAACAAGTTCCCGTGCCGGCATTGGCCACACAGCCCCAAAGCTGATGGAACCTCCACCAAATTTTCACAGTGGGTAGCAAGTGTTTTTCTGGAATGCTGTGTTTTTGGGACGCCATGCATAAGGCCTTTTTGTATGACCAAACAACTCAATCTTTGTTTCATCAGTCCACAGGACCTTCTTCCAAAATGAAGCTGGCTTGTCCAAATGTGCTTTTGCATACCTCATGCACTCGTTTGTGAGCGTGCTTTCAGAAACGGCTTCTTTCGCATCACTCTCCCATACAGCTTCTCCTTGTGCAAAGTGTGCTGTATTGTTGACCGATGCACAGTGACACCATCTGCAGCAAGATGATGCTGCAGCTCTTTGGAGGTGGTCTGTGGATTGTCCTTGACTGTTCTCACCATTCTCTCTCTGCCTTTCTGATATTTTTCTGGGCCTGCCACTTCTGGGCTTAACAAGAACTGTCCCTGTGGTCTTCCATTTCCTTACTATGTTCCTCACAGTGGAAACTGACAGGTTAAATCTCTGAGACAACTTTTTGTATCCTTCCCCTGAACAACTATGTTGAATAATCTTTGTTTTCAGATCATTGAGAGTTGTTTTGAGGAGTCCATGATGCCACTCTTCACAGGAGATCAAAATAGGAGAACAACTTGCAATTGGCCACCTTAAATACCTTTTCTCATCATTGGATACACCTGGCTATGAAGTTCAAAGCTCAGTGAGGTTAAAAAAACCAATGTTGTGCTTCAGAAAGTCAGTAAAAAGTAGTTAGGAGTATTCAAATCAATAAAATGATAAGGGTACCCACATTTTTACACCAGTCAAAATTTGGTTTAATGCATATTGCACATTTTGTGTTAGTACAATAAACCTCATTTCAATCTGGAAATAATACTGTGTCCATCAGTTATTAGATATATCAAATAGAAATGGCTGTTGCAAACACCCAAATATTTAGAACTAATAAAGATTAAGATTAATAGGTGTGCCCAAACTTTTTCATATGACTGTACTTGCAAGTCAAATTTATGTGTAAAATAGGTAAGATGATTGTCTATAAAATGATGGTAGCCTCATGTTCAAAGCTGTAGTGGATGGTGAGATAGGGAGCCTGAAAGTCTAAAGATCAAAATATTGTTACCTTTTTGCTTGTCAGTCTATGTTCTAAATAAATAGCTTGATTATAGTATCATAAGGTGATAAAAAGCCTGATGTTACCATTTCACTACAGTAAAGTTATTGTATTGCATTTTACGGATCCGTACAAAGAAGGGACATGTCAATTCCTGATCCGTTTAACCCACTGAAAAGGCAATAGAAACTACAGGGAAATGTTTCCCCAGTCCAGAAAACATATCCAAATACGTACCACACTTGTTTTTGGACAAGTTTGACACAATGTGTTTTACGTATAGCAAAACCGTATCCAAGACGCCATCTGCACATACCCTTAGCAGATGCATAGCTCTTGTAACTACACATTCTCCTACGACTTCATGAGTTCTGCAAAAAGTAGCAGGTTCTCTTTCACCTATTCTGAGCAGAGTGATTTTTTGCGATTGTATTTTTCATTCATTTTTCACCCCTTACCTTTCAAGAGCCATACCTTTTTGGGTTTTTTTCATCAGAATAGCTACATGAGGGCTTATTGTTTGCTGGTTCAGTTCTAGAGTAACAATTAAAATGTCATATAATGTACTGTGAAATTAATTGTGGTTTATAATGAGAAAAAACATTTTTCTCTTTTCACACCATGTGTTGAATTCACCATGTGGTATAAATGACAACTATTATGCAGGTCAGTAGAATTCGGACAATACCACATTTTTCTGGTTTTAATTCAGTTTATCTTTTTTTCCCTTTTTTTTTTTTTAAATATAGCATTACATTTTATTTTCTCATAATTAAATAATACTTGTCAACTCTTCTGGAGTATTACTAGAAAGGGATGAGGATAATACAACTCTCGCCCAAAAATGGGTGTTGCCAGGCAGAACAAGGGTGTTCCTGGGGGGTATAGGCAGTTCGTCGGCACTGCAAGGACAGGGCTGAACATTTCCTGGAATACTAGTGAGATTGTTGACAAGTTTGAAGTATATTAAAATGGGAAAAGGGGGATTTGGAACATACATTTGTAAAATAAAAAAAAAATGGTTGTAGCACACATTAAAGTTTTTTCATGTATGATAGATAGCATAAATGCTTCTTTAGGGATTTCGACGTAGTGTATTGCCCTTTTTGCAGAAATGTGCCGCTGGCGGCGGTCTGTGTGTGTACATGTATAATTACATGTGTGCCGCAGCCCTGCCATGGCACCCAGGTTTGCATACATTTTTTCAGAGATGTTTTGTGTGCAGAAACATACGTTATACTTGGTGTACATTGATTTTAACCTATATGGAAAGGAAGGGTGCTTCCATTTGGGTTTCTGTCCCAGCCCACTCTCACAGCTGTCATAAGAAGGGCAGCTTGCAGGTTGGGTGTTTTTTTATTTTTTCTCTCTGAATAATGAGGTCGGTGACCCAGTGAGAGGCTGATTGCTCGATTGAGAGGTAAAGATAGGATAGGACTGCCCGATTTGAGCCCCACGATTAAAAGTCGTGGGCAGCTTAAACATGTTCTGATCAAGATATGTGAACCGAGAGTCTCAAAGTTTTTTCATGTATGATAGATAGCATAAATGCTTCTTTAGGGATTTCGACGTAGTGTATTGCCCTCACCATTATGTATCACAGAGCCGAGCCTGCTCTTCACAGCCGGCTTTAGCAGTGATTGGCATATCAACTCTGCTATTTCTAGCTGCGCTTGTTAGGCCCCGTTCACACGGCTTATTGCCGACGGATTTGTGCGCCGTATTGAGCGCACAAATCCGCCGTGATTACGGGGCGGGGGCGGGGCCGGCGCGCGGCCCGGGGGCGCCGCCCCGGCCCCATAGACAATGCTTTGTTTACGGCGCGTCCGCGCCGTAAATAATGTGCATGTCACTTTCTCCCCCCGCGGCGGATTTGCCGAGCGGGGAGGACGACGGATTCCACTGTTCTCAATGAGAGCAGTGGATTACCGTAATGACTCCAACGGATTGGCGCCGTATTGAAGCGCAAATCCGGCGCGGAATACGGCGCCAATCCGTCGGCAATAAGCCGTGTGAACGAGGCCTTAGTGATAAGAGTGCTGAAGGTTTGTAAACAGCAGTGCACAAGGCTACAGAGCTCTAAAGGGTTAAAATTGGTCAGTTAGTACTGTAAACAAGCTCATGTGTTTCAGATAAGAAACAGCAGGGAGTAACCCCAGACAAGCTTGGGTACAAAAGCAGGAGATAAGATCTGCTCCCAACTCTCATGTGCAGTCTTTGCCTACATATCTAACGCTACAAATCAATAAAACGGAAATACTCTTTTTTACCTTCATTTTATGGTCACAGTACTATTACCGCATATTTTCTACACATTTCCATGCCAATTGGTTGGCACCCCACAATCACAGCCAGAGGCTGCTCCTGCAGTCAGCTAGAAATTAACTGGAAGAACCTGCCATCGAAGTATCCACAGTTTCTGAACCTGCCTTCACGCATCCAACAAAACAGTGTCATGTACTAGTACATTGCATGTAGTTGTATATCCTTTATGAAACAAGCCTTAAAAGGGCTAGGCTGAAAGAGAAAATTAAGTTATGGCTCTTGGCAGGGTCATCAAAGGTAGGGGCAGTGGTAAGGGGGTTAATTTTAGATGTGCTGAAGCCATAAAGAAGTGGCTGCAGTAAATGCAGTATTTGAGGTCACTCAAACATTATCGCAATAAGGGTTTTCAAGCCTCCAATAAACTACAAAGCTTATGAAGATACTATTAAAGACTTATTGTCCCAATAGTAAGAAAAGCTATGCCCTTTACTAATCTTCACATGTGTAACCTTGTGTATCCGAGTACTGAGGATAAACGTGCTTACATGATCCTATATATACATAGCCCCAGGCAACCAGAATGGAAGACCTCTTGATTTACACTCAGAGTCCAGTGAACATAACAGATATCAGGCTAGTAATAATGCAATGTGTTTTTTCGTTTTGTTACTTCTTACTAAACAGTGTCTACATAAAAAGTTTAGAACCCAATTATAACATGGAACACTGAAAAGAGATCATATGTTGAGTAAACAAAGCCAAACTTGTAGTATATTTAAAAAGGATACCCCATGCATTTCCATTACCAATCACTGATCAGCAGGAGGCATCTACAAAGTCACGTGTCCCTAGGAAACTCCCTCCATTCCACCAAAATTATGCTTAGTTTTTACATGGTTCTAAAACTTCTGTACATACAAGTCTCAAGATACTTTGTATATTTTAGAATAAGAGGCCATGTAACCGTTTGCAAAATAAACTAAAAAGTGAGACACCATCTCTATCAGGGCAGATTTGCTTTTGCATATATCACTCATAATAGGCACCATAATTAGACCTCTGGGAAGACCTTTTTTTCCTCTTATTCAATTTTATTCTTATTAAAAGGGCGTTTCCATCTCATACATTGATGGCACATCGATAGGATATACCATCAATCTGTGATAACTGCACTTATTTTGGGAACAGGCCTCCGAAAGTTCACGCTGAGAACAGAGCGAAGGTTGCATTTACGCAACATGACTCCATGTGCTGAAATGGTGGGTCCTGCACCTTTCACACTTTGATGGCATATCCTATCAATGTTTGAGAATGAAACACCCCTTTAAAGGCTGAAATTACAGAAGAGGACTGTGCTACATATAAATGGTTAACGTGATCTCAGAATAGTGTTGCACTCCCAGCAAGCCTCAGGGACTGCTGTTCTAGGTACCTCACGCATGGATAGCATACGGTCTGTCAGTCCACAAATTTCTTGTATGTCCCTCTCAACGGACAGTAACATACAGTAAAATTGGGCATCCCAATCTGCAAATTATCTCAATGAAAGTGGTCCTGCCACCCCAATGAGTTGTTACGGCTTCTGCCTCCGATTCTTGATCTGAAAGTAGATTTTCATGTGGCATTTGTTCTGCAACACTTGAAAACAGTGGAGAGTAAAACAAGGTGTGAAATGATGTCATAGAGGTATAGAAATACGAGGTGGCTGGTAGAGCAGGTCAAAGGCTACATGAATAGTTACTACCACCACTATAAAAAGATACACTACACATTGAAATGAAACTGCTTAATGCAAATGACAGGTATATGATCCCCTAGCACATACATTCCTCAAACGTCATTTACATTTCAGGCGGCTGTCTTAATGAATGAGCAATCAAAAGAATGACATAAGCCTGAGGAAAGCATGTATCTTCACATTAAAGCTTCCAAACACAGCTCAAAGCTAAAGAAATATCCATTCTGTCCTCCCCACTCACTTAAAGTCACTATAGACAGGCTACAGTCGGTCATATTCTGCATTTCTAGGGACAGGCTTTGAAGGACACAGTTAGGCAGACCTTTAGACCCTGAATATTAGGAGCCCATTACAGGGGTTAATGTGCAGTGCATACAAGGCAACAGAAATACAGGCCCCCAACAAGTGGTGTGCAGCAAGGCTGAAATCACCATTGACAATGCTTTCATAGTACATTCAAGCCACACCAAATAAGAGCTATCTAGTAAACCTAGCGTCACATCTCAGGGAGTTAAAGACCAAGAACAGTTTGTTAAGACAAACTGCGTCCAGGCAATGCCCACTGAATATGTATGACAGGAGAGCTGAACACTGAAAAGGTACTCGTGTAAAAAAAAGGTGATATTGCAATAACAGTGCAAGAAGGAAAGCGAACCCCCCTCCACCAGATACTCACAATCACATAGAATGAACAGAACCAAGTAGTATGTCCTGTCCATAGGACAGACCTTGTCCTCATCACCAGTAAATCCCTGCACATCCTTGAAAAAAACCTGAGGAAGGTAAGGCTTGATTTTAACACGCTCTTGGCTGCGACCTTGCAGCACTCGTAAACCTTGTGCAGTTGCTGGTGGGTCAGAGATCCAAGGATCTCATGATAGCATCCCTGTCAAATCGGAATCCCAGAAAGGCTTTGGAAGAGAGGGGGTACTCCAGTGTCCCACTGCAAGCTTCATCACCAGTGTGGTCATACTGCTGTCCTTCAGAGGAGATGCCAAATTCAAATGCAGTGTCTGGAAAAAACATGCCATAAAATCAAACATACGTAATATCCATTTACAACCACATAGATGTTCATGGGTGACAGGCGCACACAACACACTTGCTTCTCATTATAAGCAAAATAGGATTTTCTATGGTGGATACATGTCCATGCAAGTCATACTGAATCAATGATACAAAGATAAGCATTTCGTTCTTCTCCCATGATAAAGTGTAGGTCTCGGGTCACTCCTGCCAGGAGCGTGTTCTTCTGTGTCAAACTTAAAGGGGTTTTCTCGCTTCACCATTTGGCAGCCGTTTATGCTGGTTGCTAAGCAGAGCTTGTGAAATGGAGGGGCATGTTTCTCCTCCCAGCAGGGAGTATCTTCTCTCTCTGTAGACACACCCTACAGTGTGCACATGATGATTCATTCTGTGTGAGCCGGGGGACGGGAGAGGTTCTCAGCTGTCTTTGGAAGTGAAGAGCAAAGTGTAACTCCATAGTGTATATCTACATTTCTAGCTCTTTCATCATACTTTGTAATTAGAATGGGCATTTGACATTTAGGACTCTCGGAAAGATGGGTGTTTTTTTTTTCTCTGTCTCTCACACACAGTGATATATCCTGCAGATTATTACACCTCTGACCTCTACAGATCAAACTATATGCTTTATCGGTGTGTTTACATGGGACTGCACATGATCTCTCTCTCTGCTGTAGGACCACTGATTGCTGTCAGTGAATGTCACCCTTCCCCGCACACTACGCCACATCTACCACCGATTGCTGTCAGCAAATCTCTCTCTTCTCTCCTCCGTGCACACATCCCCCTCAGTGCTCCTGTACGCGACCTGTTCCCAGCATCTCCGTCAGACGCATGTTCCCGATCACGAGCAGGGCGTAACCCGATCTGGGCTTAAACTTCGTTACTAAGCACTACTGAAACAGCCCGTTCTCTTAAACCATAGCAATTTGCTAATAGGAACCAAGGACGTACATGGTTACATTTTTTGTCCCCTCATTTTAAACTATGATCTTTGTAGCGAGAAAACCCCTTTAACTGGCCACTCAAGTTCAAACTTCATCAAAAGGTTCTTGAGTAGGTCAGGTGTATTCTAAATGAATACCAGATTTCACCTTGGACTACAGTGCCTTCTATAAAAATACAGTAACAAAACGCCTCAGTGACTTAATCTTACAATTTACAGCAGTGTGTACATTCTCATATATAGAACTGCATTTTTTAAAATAAAACAAAGTGCATTACACAGAGTGTCTGACAGCCTACCTTCCACAGCATAAACAAGTAGGAGCGCATTCCAGACAAAACTAGGGCAGTACAGGGATTCATAGGAAATCAAAAATAGAGGTCATGAACAACCCATAACAGAGTATCAGTTTTGCTTGGTATGTTCCCCTTAACCCCTTCTCGCCAGAGCATAACTTTGACACTTACAGATCCATGTGATTCAGAGAATGTTTTCTCATTACACAATGTGCTTTAAGTTAGCAAGAAATTTCAGTCCATACAATCCTTGTTTATTTGTGAAAAATATCAAAACATCGTGAAAATGTGGAAAAATTTACCATTTTCAAAGTTCAAAAATGTCTGTGTGTAAGACAGTTATTGCACTCCAAATAGTTTATAACTAGTATCTACCATATGTCTACTGTAGGTGAGCATCATTTTTAAATGTCTTTTTATTTTTTATGAGCTTAGAAATTTAGTAAAAAATTTTCACATTTTCAGGAAAATTTGCAAAATAGTTTGTTTTTTAGGGACCAGTCCAGTCTGATGTGGCCTTGAAGAGTCTGCATGTTAGACACCCCCATAAATTACCTCATCTAAGAAACTAGACCGCTTCAAGTGTTTAAAAAGCATTTAGGAAGTTTGTTAACCCTTTAGATATTTCACAGAAATTAAAGCAAAGTGGAGGTGAAATTTAAAAATGTCACTTTTTTTTTTGCAGATTTTCATCCAAATTTTTTATCCATTAGTCACTGGAAAACAATAGATATAACCAGGCAAATGCAACAACATCAATTCCCCAGGTCCTGCTGTTTTTAGAGATATCTCATATGTGGCCCTAGTGCGCTATTTGGCTCAACCACAAGCCTCAGAAAAGGAGGAGGAAGACCTACCGGACTTTGGGGTCTCATTTTCATTGCGATTTTATTTAGGCACCTTTCCTGGTTTGCGGACACCCTATGGTGCTAAAACTTAACACCCCATAAAGACCCCATATTGGAAATGAAACCCTTTTAGGAATATATCCTGGGGTGCATTTTGTATATAGACTCCACAGGTGTTTCACAAATTTCTTTTAGCGTTAAGCTCTGAAAATATTCTTTACAACCATCTGCAATTTTAGCTGAAAATGTTTAATTGTTACAAGGAATCCTGAAAAAAAAAAAAAAAAAAAAAAAAAAAGCAACCCCAAGTTTGTTTTGCAATTTCTTCCAAGTTCAACAATACCCTACCCGGCTGTTTGGGCGCATGGCAGGGCGTATAAGGGAGGAAGCGCTATTTGGCTTTTGGAAAGCAGATTTTTGGTGGGGCCATGTCGCATTTGCAAAGCCCTCAAAGTAGAAGAACAACTGAAACCTTGTAGAAGTCACCCATTTTGGATTCAACACCCCTCATGGATCTCATTTAGGGGTGTATTGTGCATTTTGGGTGCTCAGGTGTTCCAGAGTTGTTTCTCAGCATTGGGCCATTAAAACAAGGTGAAAAACCCCCCAGTTCCACCATAGTTTTTGGGGCTTCAATTTTACAGCATTTGCTGTGCGATATAAAGGTAAGGTCGGTGTTACCAATTGAAGATGCGTCCCTACATAATCTAGCATTGTCCACACCCCTAATTGATAACACCCAACTGACAGATTCAGCAATCAAGTTCTAGAAGGAATAACAGATGAACAGCACAAGACAGAGTTATAAGAGAAGATGCTCAAGAGATGGCACGTGTCCTCCTAAATGCAATCTAGATACACTCGACTCCTAATAATTAATCAAATCTATTAAATTGCCATAGGGCCTGTAAAACTATGGTCACCCTGAGACAGAAGGAGGCGTTCTCACAAGGAAACCAGCACAAGAACTCTACAAAGGATGGCGATTCTGAACCAGGGTTTCCATTTGTAGCACACCGTAGGGACTGCCTGTACACCAAACTACAAACCAATATAAGAAAATATTGTATTTCGTTTTTTTTTTATACTTATAAGTTTTTGCAAATTCGGGGGGGGGGGAGGGGGGGGAATAACAAAAAACAAGTAAGATACAAACCCATATCATAAGTGTCGTTTAGCTTCCTGGGGTTAAGTCTTCGATCAGATTTCTATAAAGAAAAGAAATTACGAAAAACAGGGTCACTGCATAAACATTATGCATGCTGAAAAAACCCACAGATACAGTTAAATTTAAAATTTTTATAAACATTAATTTACATGAATATTTTTTAAAAGTCAAAAAACAATTAAAAAAATATATATTTTTAAAAAAAAAAAAAAAAAAAAAATTGAAAAGGCAAAAAGGGGCCCGAAGTCAGACGGATGGGTTTTACAAGACAGCCTCATAAATGACGTCACAGCTTACCAGAACACTAATCTGCTGCAGCTGCTTGACTTGGGGACTGTAGACTCCATTTGTTTTTCTTTTTTTTGTTTTTGGGTTGGAAAAATCCGATGTTGTTCTTCCCGTTGTCTTTAGTTTTTTTTTAACAGAAAAAAAAACAATCACACTTTAATAGAAGTCTACACTGCATCTATATTCAGGAGCACAACGTTTAAATTTAAAAAATGACAAGGCGTGTCTTTAAAGGGGGAGATCGACGCGAACAATAAACCTTATTGATTTTCTAGATTTTTTGTGTTCGGGGGGTTTTTTCCCTCGTCGGGGAAAACCATAAGTCCTGCATTAAAAAGGGCCCCGGGTTCCAAAAAACAAGATGCCCAGGAGTTAGAGAAAACATAAAGACAAGCAACTAAACTGCTAAGAGGCTTTGAGCATCTTAGTTACGAGAAAAGGATAAAAAAAAAAAAAATAAAAAAAAAGAATAAAAAAGACTTACAAAACAAAATTGGCTTTCCCCATGTAACCCAAGAAAAAAACTGGTTTTTTAAAAAAGACAGTTTTTCTTTTAAAATGGGGGCAAATTTAATCTTAAGAACAGATGTCTAATGGGAGAGAATGTGTAAAAAGTACCAAAATGACCCTACAAAAAAAAAAAAAAAAAAAATTAAGATTTTTGTTCTCACTGAAAAATCCTTTTCTCATCCGATTCGTTGGGTGACATAGCACCCTGGGTATAAGTCCTCGCCCTAGGAGGCTGAAACTATGCGGGCCCAAAACTTTCCCGGGCTCGCCAGAATGGATTATATCCCTCCACCAGTCTAATCAACTGGTACAAAAGCCGTCCGATTCCAAGGAGAGAATTGGAATGGGAAAAAAAATATATATATTAGAAAGAGGGAGTGTCCCCCAATAAATAAGACGAGAAAAAGACAAGGAGGCATTTCATCTTTTAAAGGAGAAAAAAAGGTTTAATCTCTAGAGGTGGTAAGCCTTCTTTACCATAAGAACTGTGAATCTGTGGAATAGCCGCCACAGAAGCCGGACACAGCAGAAACTTACGAGGGCTCCAAAAAAGCTTAGAAAAAGACAATATTAACACTTAAGTAGACAAAAAGACTTCTTGCTTTAAATGTTGGTACTGTCTGATTGCCACTTGCGATTAGGAGCTTAATTCTTCATTTTATGGTACAGTGGTTAATTTTTCTTTTTTAAATTAATAATAATAATAATATTGTCTGACATTACCTTTACCCTGTGCCAAAAAGAAGAGAGGGGGTACTCTAGTGTCCCATTGAAAGTGTCATCACCATGAACCATGATTAAGATTGTTTAGATTGAAACACATAGGTTTTGTCACCTTGTTCAACATACCTTGCATATTATATCCACATTTTTCTTTGTTTGTATTTTAAAAGAATTTTTGGGAATAAATAAAACTTTCATATTTTTACGAAGACCGGTGCAGATCTACTACTTTTCCATATGGCAAAAAGTAGTCAAAAGAGGAAAAAATTGCGTCAAGGAGCCTTCAAAGGTTTCCCACCCACCGTTAACCGATCAGCAGCCAGCAAACTCGCCGTGGGTGTGCCAAAATGGAAGGGGAAGGGGCAAAGTATTTTTCTCTTATTTAGATGTGGAGGGGCTAAAGGGGTTTAATTGCGGGGAGGGAGCCCGCACCCTGTGTTGCGGGGTGTCACGCAAAGTTCCGGCAGCCGCCGATGTAGCAGAACTGCGGAGCGTAGCCGCCTAATGACATTATGACATAAAACAGGAAGGTAAAGTTAAATTATGACTATTAACAAATAGGTTCAGAATTGAGCGTTCCTGTCTCTACTGCTTTTTTATAGAGCTTCAGCCCTATTCCAAGCAGGAAAAATTTAACCCTTAGGCATTTCCCACAGCATGGACAAATACCGGCCGGGTTTTCCCGGCGTTAATTTTTTCCGTTTTGGGCCGTCCCCACGGCCGCGAGGGGAGTGTGGTGGGGGGGGCAGCTTTTCTCCACGCTGAGCGGAAACAGCCCTCCCCCTCCCTTTTTGTTTTTTCATATTCCCTCGGAAACCCGGGCGAAAATGAACATGTTTAATGTTTTGCCGCCAGACCCCCGGGGGCGGGGAAAACCCGTGCAGTGGGGGGTGTGCAAGGGTTTTCCCAAAAAGGCACAATTTGCTCATTTTTTGGAAAGTTTTTCAGGCGGGGCTGAAAAACCGCAAACCGAGAAAAAAACGGCCCCCAAAAACCCGTGCAGTGGGAAATGCCCTTAGGGTATGTTCGCAAGGATTGAGGGGTCCAAAAACAAAAAAATAAATTTTTCCCATTGTTAAATTTTCTGTAAGGCTCCATTTTCGGGTTTGCTTTAAAAATAGGGAAATTACAATACGACAAAAAATTGTCCCCCAAAATAAATTTTGGTTTTGGGGGCAAAAAGTAAAATTTTTCCTCCCAAAATAGCCCCTTTTCAAAAAATATTCTCTCACACCAAAAAAAAACCCACCTGCTTGGGGACAGCGTCATTTAATTTTCCAACCCCTTTACCCCAAAATTTTTATTTTAAAAGGCACAGCTAGGAAAAGACCGCACAGCAAAAATCAATCACAGCCTCGGGAAAGGGGGGGGCAGGCACAAAGAGCATTTCTATGAAAACTGACAAAAAAAAAACCCTTTTTAAAGAATTTTCCACCCAAAAATTTCTTTTTCCCGTGAAACTATTCATTATTAAAAAAAAACAAATTTCAAAACCCCCGCAATTTAAGCTTCCCCACTTGACCAGTTCCCCGGAGGAAGCCAGAAATTGGGGAAAAAGCGCATTCTGGATCTACAGGAAACAAGTGTTAAAAATATCATTAAAACAGACAATCCGTAATCTTATACACATGTATACTACAGAAGCAAGGCTTTAGACATGCAACAAAGTATTTATATATATATTGCTCATAAAGAAGCCATATTTTGTGAGAGCCATTGGAAAATATGTGCACTTGTTCAGCAAGGTGTTCTTTTTTTAAATCACAGAAAAAAGTGTTCTAGATGAATTACAATCCAGGTGGTTACACAACAACTTGAAATACATTTTTACCTATGTGTTGGCTATTTCCCCCCACCATAAACAGTTGCATATTTAATTACAGTTAGATAAATATGGGAAAAAGACACAGTAAAATTGTTCAGAAAGGAAAACCCTTATAAAAGACCACATTTTTTAGTGACGATGTCATGTAATTATTGGAAAAAATGCACCAATAAATTTTTTTAAAGGAACACCCCCCCAAGAGGAAAAATTTCTCAAAACTTTTTGGGTGGGGCTCAAAAGGGGGGGCACAAAATTTTTCCCCAGATGAGGCTCTCGCTCTTCAATGCATCTTACTTGAATTTCTCGGTGTTAGGTTTTAATGGTGTGCTTCCAGCAGAGGGCAATCCATTATCACTATCTGAAGAGTCACCTATTTTCTTTTGAAGCCAGTCCCGCAATGGTCTAAGGAGAAGAGGAAGAAAGAAAATCAAACATGAAGGTCATGATCTTAAGAAAGTTACTGTAATGAATCTAATTTTTTTTTGGCCTAAAATTTCCAGATTTGCACTATGTTTATTGTGCATTTTTACAACCAAAAATAGTTGGGGGATAAGAGACTTCTAGACACATCCCCTGCAGTTTTATTCATGAGGAACATAAAATAATAAAATCCAATACAACGGGCCACATTTGCAAATTGCATCTAGATTTTACGCTTGGTCTTGTTACATCTATGTGAAATTTATCAGTGACCTGCAACATTTTTTTAAAATGATGGAAAAATACATTTATGCTGATTTCAGTACTTCAAAACCGAATAGTATGAAAGGGTTAGACCGGTCTGTATTTTTAGACAGCTTAGAGCAGACTCTAAATTGCGCACTAGTTGGTGCAAAATTCAGCCGATTCACATTGATAAACATATCTTATTCCTAGACACAACCCCTTTTCTTGCTTGGTTTGATACAAACTCTATTAAAAAAATAAAGCAAAAAATGGAGCAAAATATAGTAAATTGAGTGTGTATGGCTAATTTAACATATGTGAGAGTAGAGATCTACAGTTCGGTCCATAACAATTTGTACAGATAAGACTTTTCTAATTTTGCTTCTGTACATTACCACAATGAATTTTGAACAAAACAATTCAGACTTTCAGCTTTAATTCAGTGGGCTGAACGAAATGATTGCATAAATATGTAAGGAACTAAAGTACTTTTAAACAAAATTCCTTCATTTCAGGGGCTGAAAAGTAATTGGACATATGAAATAGTTGTAAATAAAATGTTAATTTCTAATACTTGGTTGAAAACACTTTGTTGATGTCTTAAACTTATGGGCATCACCAGACGTTGTGTTTCCTCCTTTTTAATGCTTTGCCAGGCCTTTCCTGCAGCGGTTTTCAGTTGCTGTTTGTTTGTGGCCTGTCTGAAGTTTATCTTTAACAAATGAAATACAAGCTCAATTTGGTTGAGATCAGGTGACTGACTTGGCCATTAAAAAAATATTCTACTTTTCTTTAATAAACTCCTGGGAATCTTTAGCTTTATGTTTAGGATCATTGTGCATCTGTATAATGAAATGATGACAAATCAGTTTTGATTCTGTACTGTGTCACATTATCAATAAAACCTAGTGACCCAGTACCACTTGGCAGTGATCCATGCTCAAGCCATCACACTGCCTCCGCAGTGTTTTACAGATGATGTGGTATGCCCTGGATCATGAGCTGGACCACGCCTTCATCATACTTTTTTCTTTCCATCATTCTGGTTGATCTTGGTTTCATCTGTCCAAAGAATGTTCTTGTAGAACTGTGCTGACTTTAGATTTTCTTAGTAAAGTCCAATCCAGCCTTTTTACTCTTGAGGTTTATGAGTGGCTTGCACTGTGCAGTGAACCCTTTGTACTTACTTTCATGCAGTCATCTCTTTATGGTAGATTTGGATATTGATACACCTACATCCTGGAGTGTTGTTCACTTGGTTCTGTGCAGGGGCTTCTCTTCACCATGGAAATTATTCTGCGATCATCCACCACGGTTGTCTTCTATTGTTGTCCAGGTCTTTTTGCATTGTTGAGTTCACCAGTGGTTTCTCTCTCAGAATGTACCAAACTGTAGATTTTGCCACTAATATTGTAGCAATTTCTCGGATGGGTTTCTTCCGTTTTCACAACTTGAGGATGGCTTGTTTCACAAGCGTGGAGAGCTCTTCTGACCGCATGTTTTCTTCACAGCAATAACTTCCAAATGAAAGCACAACACCTCAAATCAACTCCGGGCCTTTTATCTGCTTAATTGAGAATGATATAACGAAGGAGTTGCCCACACCTGCCCATGAAACAGCTTTTAAGTCAAGTCAATTGTTTAATTACTTTTGGTGCCTTTAAAAACAGGTTGGCACATGTTAAAGGAGCTGAAAATCATAAACCCTCAAATGAAAGATGAAAGTCTGGACTTTATATCCATCGTATAACTATAACATGTTTCAGTAAAACGGGTAGAAAAGAAAAAAAAATTGTGTCCGTGTCCAAATATATATGGACCTAACTGTATAACTTTGTGGTGAATTTTTTTTCGGGAGTTGGGGGCATTTGTTTCTCCCAAGCACAACATGCTGTAGGAGTGATGTTTTTGTTTCACTGTGTGACATTTTTTCTCCATAGACCTTCACTGAATGTTTTTCCTGCTTTAAAAAAAATAAAACACTGAATGACATGGTCTATGATCACAATAAATCCTATGATCGTGAACTAGGTTATGGGAAAAACACCTCCAAAAAGCATATGTACATCATAATATTGGGTCAGATTTACAAATCTGTAGCAGAATTCTGAAGCAATGTGCAACAAAAAAAAATATAAGACAAAAACTAGTATACATGCTTTGTAGTAAATGTATTATGTGTTTCAGACAATTTTGTGACCCAACCAATAAGTAGGTGTGGTTTGACTGTAAAAAGGTGTGGCCTTACTTTAAAGAAGTATGTCCCATGTTATGATATTTTTTCATGACTGTTTTGGCGATTGCATGTAGCTATCCATTATTGACTTGACACCGGAGTATTAAACATTTTGGCCAAGTAACCGAGATATTGATACAAAACATAAATATATACCACCACAGCAAAAAGTAAGTGTTTGATCTCTAGAGAGTACCTAAAAGTTCTTCATTTTTATGGCAATTATTAAGTTATATTTTAATAGGAGTTTAACAGCAATTGTTTTTACAATATAACAAAATTCCACATGAATTTTGTTTCATTAATATTATATCTTGGGATGCATGAGCAAGCCTTCTTTGGGTGAACGAGATCACAAAAGGTCCTTTCCTGCGCCAAGGTTTCCATTTCCACCTTGGAATTATACTTGTTCTTTCTAGGTGAGAAATGACTACACTATGGAGGTGTGGGGTCTCCACTTTCTTCTACTTCCTACAAAGATTATTGACATACCAGATTGTCAATCGAAACCTGTCACTTGGGATTACCCAAGTGGGGTGGGGGAGGGTTATTTATATATTTATTTTTAAATACACATAGGAAACAAATATAACATACAAGTCATATGCAGAAACGATAATACAGATATATTAAGCAAAATCCTGACATCACTCCACCCAGCTTCAATCAGAAAAGCATGCGAGAGCAGTAGGTTGCGAGTGACCATCAATAGCTCCAGTCAAGGCTGTGGAGTCGGAGGCTATTTTGCAGGAGTCGGAGTCGTCATAAAAGGGACCGACTCCCAAAATATATAATAAGTTGGTCCAGTTAGTTCGATGCAAAGAGCAAGAGGAATTGGGTCCTGCCGGTGCTGCTGCTCCCATATCTTCAGCCTCATCACATGAGGAGTGTAATTGATGACATGGAGCAAAGTGCTGCCCCAGGGGGAAAGATTCTGCTCCCAGAGCAAACAGGTTTCAGTAACATTTTTCACCTGTTTTCAAAGAAGTAGAAGGTTTTAACCATTCATCAAAACTGTCTGTGGCTGAGGCAATTCCTTTATACCCCGACATTGTTAGAAATGTTACCCCTGTGGTTATCGTTTTGCCCCCAACCCAAGTTAGTGTAGAGAGGCCGTTCTGTAGCCTGGAAATAATGAGATCAGATGTGAGGTCATGTATGCAGGATCTGATGGAGGCGATACTATTTCTCAGAACAAATTCAGAGACTTCACAAATGTTCCTGCAGTGTTTTGCATATTTATAATTTTTTTGTGTCCTAAAGTCATGTCCAATAAATATATTTTACACTGACAAGCAAAATGGTAACAATGGTTTGAACATGTGACTTTCAGGCTCCATATCTCACCATCCACTACAGCTTTGTACATGAGGCTACTGTAATTTTATATACAGGCATCTTACCTATCTTATACATAAATTTGACTTGCAAGTATTTAGCATCTGCTTAGTTATAGCTTTGCTCCTAAAAATCAAAGTGTTAATTTTTATTATTTTGCTAGTATTTGGTAAATCCACCTTTGGATTTCAATACTGCCTGAATCCTTCTGGGCTCTGGATCAGATTCAAGCAGGTCTTGACCAAAATCTGATCCCAGGTCTCTTCTACACATCCCCAATGTTGGTGCAGACTGGACTTGGATACAAATACAGCTTTTTCTTCAACTCTGCCCACAAGTGTTCAAAAGATCAAAACCTTGTTACCCTTTTGCTTGTAAGTGTCTGTTCTTCCTAAATAGCTTGATTATTGTATCATAAGGTGATAAACAGCCGGATGTTACCATTTTACTACAGTAAAGTTATTACTTAAACATGCACCATGTAGGAGGGAGTCAGGAGTCTGAGTCGGGAGTCGGAGGTTTGGGAAATTGAGGAGTCGGAGTCGGGCTTCGGCTTGCCGACTCCACAGCCCTGGCTCCAGTGTTGAACTTATCCCAATAAAGATGCAAGTAGTTATTGAAATCTCCAAGAACCAAAAGCAGGAACCCCTGGGGATGCTTCCAAGAAGAGCAGTACCTTTTTAAGAATGTCACAAGAATATGGAAGGGGAATGTAGACTGCCACAATGATAATTGGAATTGAATATATTTTGCAACATAGAAATACAAATCTTCCTTTCAGATCAATTTTGGTGTCAAAATGAACAAATGGAATTGAACGATGGATCAACTCGCTTCCACCCTTGGCATGTGTGGAGAACACCGAATGGTATGAGGCCCCTACCCAAGTTTTTTAATTCTGTACAAACTTTGGTTATCCTATTTAACTTATGAAAAGAACATGGATTAATTTCGAAGACGTTCAATGCCATAACTAGTAATACAAGATAACCATCTTTCTATCTAGAAAACACTTTCCCCTAAACACCATAAACTACCTCCAGTTCTGACAGACACAAATATAGTGGAGAAAGTATTAATGCATCAGACTGCAGATCATGCTCTGACACCTCTCCACCAAGAACAGGGCACAAAATCCCTCTTGACCAAGATCTGTGGGAGTTTCATTTTCTAACTTTAATGTAGTCTGATTGCTAACAAAAGAATTTGTGACACCTCAGAGACAAATACTTTGGTCCCAATCACATCATGCTTCCTGACTCTGTGGCAGGTATCTGCTAGAACACCTTTAAATTAGTGCCCCGACAAACTAAAGCAGAGCCATAGCAAACAACAGGGCAAACAGTCTTCTGTGGGCTACAGTTTCCTGTTTTTGTATAGGCTTTATGTACCAAAAATGAAAAGTGTGATAAACCACATCTGTGTCCAGCACATAAAGAAGATACAAAAACGAAAAATAGAGCAAACATAGACCAAAAGAGAATATGTTACCTTAATGTTTCGTATGGCTCTGCCATGGTATTTATTACATTTTTCACAGTATTCCAAAAGTACCAGAGACCGAGAAAAGAAAAGTGATGTGAATGGAACATTACTTGTTTCACTTTACTTACCTTATAAAAGGTATGACCATGAAAAACTTGTTTGGAGCCAGTCCTAGCTTTGACTTGGGAGTCATATCATTTTTATGGCATGGCAGCTTTTCAATTGGAAACCACTCAATATTCTAAAACAGAGAAAAAAGGAAAAAAAAAAATGAATGCCGAACTCTACTTTCACAGCGTCACTAACTTCCCATCATGCCGCATCATGAAATAAAAAGACAAGAAGAAATCTGATTTATGAAGCATTTTCTTTTTTTCAAATGACACAGGAAGTGTATGCTCGTGAGAGATAAGTTGTAAAGTAGAAATAAGCAGACACAGACTCAAGTATACTTACTCTGATTTCTCTTCTGGTTTTTGGATTAAATTTTGTGTCCTTTGAGACCCCAGGAATGATATACAGACGGGCTAACTGGTCATTGATCCTCAGCTCAATATAATCATTATTGCATATACGATCTTTAATATCAAAGCCTGTTTCTTCAAGTACCTGCAAGTATAATTAACAAATCAGAACTTGGTTAGAATAAGAAATTAAACAAAACAGGAAAATTATAACTTATATTTTGTGGACTTGTGTGGTTATGATACAAGCTCAGGTTATATGATGACTGCGGTTGTCTTATAATCAGCATTTTTTTTTCTTAAACTCTTAACTGTTCTTGTAATTAAAGGGGTTTTCTCACCACACCCAGTTTAAGCAGTTTTGCACTTACTTTGTCTCCTCAGGCTGTGGGTGGTTCTACAGCAGTGAACAGCATGTTCAACTTCTAGTGAGCTGTTACTTTGACAGTGCAGGAGATTGTCATCTCTAAAAGATTACAGATAAAGCCATGCTTTTCAGTCCTCACAGCACATGTACCTTTTGTTTACCACAGCTAATCTTGTTTGATAAAATTAGTTTGCTTCAATCGCAGTGCATGAATGGGGTGATGTAACTCCCTGCTCTCAGCTAATCAGATAACAGACATTCATCTGGTATGTAGCCAACCATAGAAACTTGTGTGCACTACAGAGCACATAAAACCACTCTGATCTCATGACTAAAGAAATCTATTGACCAATGTACTTAGAAAATCTTCATTTCACTGTTCCTGTATATTAAAAGCTAATCTTTGTAATGAGAAAACGCCTTTAACAATTTTCCACTGTTCAGAACTGTAAAAAATGTTTTATTGTGTGAAACAATGTTTTATGCATCGCTGTATTCCGATAGCCATAACTTTCAATTTTTCATTTATGAAACCGTGTAAGAGGAGGTTTTTTTGCAGGACAAACTGACATTTTCATTGTTACTACTTTGGGGTTTAAATGACTTTCTAGTCAGTTTTTAATCCATTTTACGTGCAGCTCAATGAACAAACAAACCAAAAAAAAAAAATCACAATTCTACCATTGTTTTTTTGCGTGTGTTAAAGAATGAGCCAGATTTATAGGCTAGGTAGTTACACGCCAATAACAAATGTGTACACGTATACTTTTGATCTTTTTGGGGCGACTAGCATTATAATGTAAAAAGTTTTTCCAACACTTTATTTTTCTTTATTTGTCCCTATAGGAGACTTTATTCACCGATCTTTTGATCGCTGCTACAATACGTAGCAGTACATGTGTGTATTCTGTCAATCACCAAGGTGACAATCACCAGCTTCAGAATGTCACAGACAGCCTGGAAGCCGTTGTCATGGAAGCCATCAGCACCGTAGTTGACTGTGTCATATGAGGGGTTAATCAACTCTTACATAGCTGACTTCAGGCGCTGATCACGTGGGCTCTAAGGCTATGTTCACACGGCTTATTTCAGAACGTATTTACTTCGGAAATCCGATGTAAATACGTTCTGAAATCAGTTGCAAATCAGTTTCAAATAAGTGCCACTAAGTGTGGCACGTATTTGGAACTGATTTCCCGACGGATTCACCATCCCCATTCATTATAGTTGGTGAATCTGTCCGGAAATAATTGACATGCACATTGTTTTTGCGGCCGGATTGCGGCCGCAATCCAGAACGGAAATAAGTGTCGTCTGAACGACGACACGTATTTCCCATTAAAATCAATGTAAAACGGCCAGTTACTTGTTTGTAACTGATTTCGCAACGGATTTGCGGCCGTAAATACGGCTGCAAATCTGTTGCGAAATAAGCCGTGTGCACATGGCCTAATTGTGAGTATATACCAGCATGCCCAATTGCGGAAAATGACTCGCAATCGGGATGTACCAGAACGTCATTTAACCCCTTAACAACCGCCCACTGACTTTTGCCGTCAGCTGGTGCGGGTCGTTCAAAAGACATCGCCATAGACTCCGGGGCTTGCGGCGCCCGGCGCCGCAACTGCGCTGGGATTGGGACTGTACTACACAGTCCCGATCCCAGAGCATGTCCTGCAGGCACCGGTGAGCGGGGGAAACCTCCGCATCCCGGTGCTTTAACCCTTTGATTGCGGCGGTGTGTTACCGCAGCGCAACCAAAGGGTTTCAAAGCTCTGCCGGGTGATCGGAACACCCGGTGACCCGACAGAGCCCGGGGAACGGCTGCACAGTCAGCCCTGGGGACCTAGAGTGGCCCCAGAGCGGTCTGTGTATGAAGCCAGTGACTAGGACAGACTGTGAGCTGCCCTGATCACTGCCTGTGTTAGACTGACACAGATTATAATGTATTAGCATATATGAATATGCCAATACATTACTAAGTTTAAAAAAAAAAATATGTAAAACAGTTCTCCCTTCATGAGATTAAAAAAAAAAAGTAAAAAAAAAAACCATAAAAGTATAAAAAAAATAAATATATTTAATAAAAAATAATTGTACATAAATTACACAAACAAAAAAACCTACACATATTAGGTATCCACTTGACCGTAATAACCTGTAGAATTAATGTAACAAGTTATTACGTGTGAAATATGAACGGTGGAAAAAAAATTGTAAAAAAAAAAAAAAAAAAAAAAAGTTTTTAAAAAATGTTGAAAAAAATTCTGCAATTATTTATAAGTGAACTTAAACTATTCCCCCATAAAATACAACTTGTCTCGAATAAAAAGAGACCTCATCCAACTGCGTCATTGGAAAAATAAAGTTACAACTGTTGAAACGCAAGGAGGCAAAAAAAAAAAAAAAAAAAAAACGTTCTGGTCATTAACTACTTTTCAGGCCTGGGAGTTAAAGGGTTAAAGGGGTTAACCAGGTTGTCTGGTTTTGGCAACTGCTACCTACACTAACTTGACTGACTAGGAGATAAATTTTGTAATTCAAGTAGGGGGAATTTTTTTTTTTTTTTTTTATGCTTTACCAGGGTCAATAACTTAACCAAGATGAACAGTCCTTTACCTCTCTTGCAGCACAGTCGTGAGGTGCTTCTTCTTTATTCACTTTTCCTTTTGGGAAACCCCAACCAGACTTTGCTAAATAACCTTGGACAAGAGCACCTGCAAAAAAAAAAAAATAATTAAAATAGGGGAGGTAGGCCATGTTTATACTGTAGTTTTATATTGTAAACTATAATTATAAGAGCAAACATTCAAGGTATGCTGTACACTGAATTTTAGATTAATATGTTTAGATGTGTCCCGATGTATGTACGGCATACACCTATGTACTTGTGCGGTCATACAGCCGCCTGCCTTTTTTTTTTTGCCCCTTAGCCAATCCAGTGGGGGCACATTTATCAAGGCAGATACACCAGAATTCTGGCACAAGTTGTGCCAAAAATAATGGCGACCATGCTTTATACCACATTTATTACGTGTTTTAGAAAGGTTCCAGACACTTCTGCGCCAACAAAAGGGCGGAGGCCTTGTTAAAAGGGGTGGGTAGATCAAAAGAGGGTGTGGCTAAGTATACCTTGCCACAAAAAAATACGCCAAAATTGGCACAGTCATTGGCATGAAGTCAGCCAACTTAAAAATGGTGTAAGACCAGGCCGTTCTAACATATGCTAGCTTAACACTATGATAAATATGGTCATTATAAGACATTCTAGTCTAACTTTACAGCAAGAATTAGGCAGTATTGATAAATCTGCCCCTGTATGTCTATAGGGGGTTGGACACCATATATGCCCCTATAATACCTCAGCCTTTTGCACGCATGTCTTCCGGTTTTTTTTAGGTCCCAAAAGCTGCATACAAAAACGTAGACTAGGTCATCACAATGTAAATAATTAACAAGTCAATTTTTGGGGCAATTGAGGATCTGAGGCTTCCTCCAACCCAGCAAAGCGCTTTCATTCTTAAGCTACAGCCAGTGGTTATCAGCTTTAATTTTTATAGCCCTCTTAACCAACTAAATTTACTATGTTACTTGCCATATTACTACATTCTGGCCCATTTCCTGGAGAAGGAAAAAGACTCTACCTTTGTAATAAATAGCTCTGCTTGCATAAATCACTTACATTGTCAAGTGTCTCGTCCAGAATAATGGCACCATAGGTGGGTACTCCCATCTTATATTCCTTCCACTCATCCAAGACCCTTTGTACATCTTCACCATTGGGAAGTAAAAACGGGCAATGCTGGAAAAGTGCAAGTATTGTAAAGGAAAATATGGAAGAGGCTTTTTATTATTATTTCTTATACCATCCACATTTCACACTAAGTAACGTGCTAAATGAACCTTTCAGTTTATTACAATTGTGTGGATACCCAATATGTGTAGAGTTTCATGTAACATATGCACAACAACAATGTATTTATTTATTTTTTTCCAATATTAAAGGGGTTATCTCACGACAGGGAATGCTTTTTATGTTAAAGATCTTGCAAAAACAAGTCACTTTTCAATATGTGTCCAATAACAGTGTCCTACCGATTCCTAAATATCCCCTCTTTTATGGGCTGCATCAGCTACTCAGGTCGCTGTAGCTACAGACCTGTTTGATCTATCCCGATAGGCTGCCAGTGCTGGTCGCTATAGCTACAGACCTGGTGTACTAGGCAGCTTGTCACTGCAAGCCAATAGAAGCCACTAAAGCCAGTAAACACGCCCCTGAATTCAAAAAGGAAACTGAGAAAACAGGATTGAGGTAAGATGAATCAATGTAGTGAAACAACCCTTTTAATATTTTTTATAGACTTTTTTTTTTTTAAATCACTTATTGAGGAATAACTATTTTACACTTATAGGGCCTCATTTATGAAAACAGAGTGTAAGACTGTCCTTGTTGCCCATAGCAACCAATTAATGCTCAGCTTTCTTTTTTCCAAAGCTGAGCACTTAGTATTCATAAATGAGGCCCACTATGTTTTAACACATTTCTCTAGAGCAGCGGTCCTCAACCTGTGGGTCGCGACCCCGGCGGGGTTCGAACGACCAAAACACAGGGGTCGGCCCTAGCCCGGGCAGGGCGGCCGGCCGGAGAGCTGAGAGGGGCGCCGCACTGGCTTAATAGCTGCGGGAGGAGCGCTGTGGCCGCCGCTGCGCCCCTCCCTGCAGCTGCTTGCATAGTGCGGCGCCCACAGCGTTTCAGTTACTGAGGGGAGGGGGAGCAGTGGGCGCCGTTACTCGCAGCATTGGTGGCTCAGTGAGCCGCTCCTGTGAGCGGCGCTGCGGCGAGGACGGACTTACGTCCCGCCGGTTCTTCTGGGCGGTGCGGGCAGGACGCTGAAAGCGCGCAGCATCACGCGCCCACAATATGTACCAAGCTTCAGGAACAGCCCTGCCGTACTCAGTGCAGAGAGAACGCTGACACTGTACGGCAGGGCTGTTCCTGGCTGCAAGGTAATTTAGTGTTAAACACACACATGCATAGCATCATGTAATGTCTGTATGTGGTACAAGTAATATGTTATTGACCTGTTACTTGTACCACATACAGCCATCACATGATATTCACATTACATTTAACCCCCCCCCCCTTATAGGGGGGGCTGTGAGTGGCACATGAGGGTCATATATGTAACCCCTCATGTGCCAATCACAGCCTCCCCCTGGACAAGGTTACATCTATGTAACGGCTCTGCGTGGCACCTTTATATGTATGTGACATGTAGAGGTACCGCTCAGAGGCGTCGCACATATGTAACCCCCCATTTTACCACTCACAGGCCCCCCCTGTATAAGGTTACATCTATGTACGGCTCTGAGCGGTACCTTTATATGTATGTGACATGTAGAGGTACCGCTCAGAGGCGTCACACATATGTAACCCCTCATGTAGCAAAATTACAGTTTTGAAGTAGCCATCAAAATTATTTTTTGGCTTGGGGTCACCGCAACATGAGGAACTATATTGCGGTGTCACAGCATTAGAAAGGTTGAGAACCACTGCTATAGAGTATAACACATTATGCAGTGTGCCACCATGACACGTTGCTGTTACAGCACAGTATGTGTTTCCCTAACAGCAGGCTTCCTGAACAGAGTCCTGATGTCCAACTTACCAATGCCTGACTGAAGAGGGTTTCCCTAAAGCTCCAACTGGGTCACTGGAAAATCCGGTGTCCTGATTGGATGGAGGAGATCACCTCTTAGCATGCAGTCTTGGACGGCACCAATCAATGGGTCACACAATAGGAATCTGAAGCTTCCTCAGACCCTGCTGTGGTCAGAGGCTGTTCTAGGAATGGAGCCTCATTACTAACGGCTCCATTTCTTGTGCAGATTCAATACTGGAAGCTTCCACCTCACACACCTACACAGTCATATTTCTGTAGCTGTAAATCTAGGCACATTTTCCAGAAAATACCAAATAATATATGTACCATATCACTGCTAGGGCTTCATCCAGACACACAACCCCACTGAATACACACTAGAAAGGATATCTGCTTTAGCAAAGTCCCTTATCCCACACTGAGGCAGGCCTGGAAAGTTCTGCATGCAAAAGTCCAAGTAAAACCAGTGGGCCAGTTCAATCTGGAAGCATACTCTGATGGCGTTATCTCTCTCCTCGCTGGGAATGTGCAAGATAAATCGGCTGTGGGGGGGAAAAACAAACACAGCAGAGTAAGATAGCACATTGGAAAAGAATTGCTCCTAATATTACAGTTCTTGAAATGGCTATCGCCATAAAAGAGGCAATTAAAGAGGTTTTTTTCACCACAATGAACCGCTTTTAACACATAGTGGAAGGCAAGTGAAGACTATTACAAAATACATTGCTGTGTTGATTTTGCTTTGTTAATGAGATAACGCAAAATCCTATTTTGCAGGAGTCGGAGTTGTCATAAAATGGTCCGACTCCCAAAATATCTAATAAGTTGGTCCAGTTAGTTCGATGCAAAGAGCAAGAGGAATTGGGTCCGGCCAGTGCTGCTGCTCCCATATCTTCAGCCTCATCACATGAGGAGTGTAATTGATGACATGGAGCAGGCAAAGCACTGCCCCAGGGGAAAAGATTCTGCTCCCAGGGCAAACAGATTTCAGCAAAAATTTTCACCTGCTTTCAAAGAAGTAGAAGAGTTCAACCATTCATCAAAACTGACTGTGGCTGAGGCAATTCCTTTATACCCTGACATTGTTAGAGATGTTGCCCATGTGGTCACCGCTTTGCCCTCAACCCAAGTTAGTGTAGAGAGGCCGTTCTCTAGCCTGGAAAAAATGAGATCAGATGTGAGATGTATGCAGGATCTGATGGAGGCAATACTATTTCTCAGAACAAATTCACAAATGTTCCTGCAGTGTTTTGCATATTTACAATTTTTTTTGTGTTCTAAAGTCATGTCCAATAAATATATTTTACACTGACAAGCAAAAGGGTAACAATGTTTTGAACTTGTGATTTTTCAGCCTCCATATCTCTCCCTCCACTACAGCTTTGTACATGAGGCTACTGTAACTTTATATACAGTTACCTTATCTATCTTATACATAGATTTGACTTGCAAGTATTTAGCATTTGCTTAGTTCTGCAAATTCTTTCCTGTAACTGCATTGTTACTGTTTTGCTCCTAAAAATCAAAATGTTAATTTGTATTATTTTGTTAGTATTTTGGAAAGCCACCTTTGGATTTCAATACTGCCTGAATCCTTTTGGGCTCTGAATCAGATTCAAGCATGCCTTCACCAAAATCTGATTCCAGGTCTCTTCTACACGTTCTCAATGTTGGTGCAGACTGGACTTGGGAACAAATACAGCTTTTTTCTTCAACTCTACCCACAAGTGTTCAAAAGATCAAAACATTGTTACCCTTTTGCTTGTCAGTGTCTGTTCTTCCTAAATAGCTTGATTATTGTATCATAAGGTGATAAACAGCCTGATGGGACCATTTTACTACATTAAAATTATCACTTAAATATGCGCCGTGTGTGAGGGAGTCAGGAGTCGGAGGTTTGGGAAATTGAGAGGCTGGAGCTTTGGCCAGGCATGAAGCCAGTGTAATAAACAACTGGTTCCATGAGCGGATTGTGTGGGCACAATTAGATGTACCCATATGTCCAATGTTGAGAAAGGGTTAACCAAGATTACACCTGTGCTCCAGTTTTCTGGGTCAGTACAGTTACAGCAACACCAGATTTATTGAGCTTTTTTTTTTTTTTTCTTACAACAGAAACACTTAATATTATACATATTACATCTCAGCATTCAAAGACCTATATCAATATCACTATTTTATCTGGCATGATATCTCTGGGTATCTCGGGCAGAATCACAGATTCCATTTTTTTTAACAATGTTTTTATTGAGATTTTAAATGTAATTATGCAGAAATGTCAAAGCAGAAAATTCTTGGAACAATATTAGAATACAACAAATAAAAATGATTTGGATTAAAGAAGGTAATATCATGAGATCAAGGGACGAAGATATACATTGGATCCATGACTACTGTTGCGTACAATTATATAGTAAATCAAAAATATATCTAGAAAATATACTATAAAATTAAAAAACAGAAAAACATTTTAACCTCAACAGATAAACTATAAAGGTACAACCATGACGCCAATCATGTGTCAATTAGTAGATATTGAATATGGTGTTGCACGTCTGCCGATAAATCACTAGGATGAGAATGAGTACTAAGGGTGCTTTCACACGGTGCGTTTTTGATGCGTTTTTTTGGATGCATTTTTTGTGCAACAATGTATATCATTAATTGCTGTGCCTTCCTGTACAAAAAACGCATCCAAAAAACGCACCGTGTGAAAGCACTCTAACCGTCAGATGTAGAGGGGTCAACTCCCACCTCGACACGCCCTAAATTACCCGCTAAGTAAGTGGGAGAGATACCAAGGAGTAAATCTTCTTTCTGTGACTTTTTTAACCTTCTGGGGCACAGGAGACTTTCTGATTTTTTTTATCAGTTTTTTGGAAGGCAGATTAAAAAAATAAATAAAAAAAAAAACAGTAATTTTGGCATCATGTGTCCTGTGTTGGATAAATACTGCATCCTTTTATAGTGAGGGCCGTTATGGATGCGGGTTTTGTCTTCTTCCATAAATATGGATTTTGTAAGAAACATGGCTATTTATGTTCTTACTCCGGATTTGTCTTTGGTTCATGTGTTTATTTACCTTTTTTTTTGTTTTGTTTTTTTACTTTTAGGAACATTTGTTGACTCCCATAATACACAGCAGTACTGGTGTGGCACAATGCATTACACCTGATAGTGGAACCATGCCAACCACCCTACTGGGCCCGACCTCTGGTACAGCCCAACTGGCATATAGGGAAAGCAGAGAAGGGGACTTCACACTGCAGGAGGTGCTGGTGAGGGCTGAGGGAACCCAATCACTCTACAACTACTTTGATGCTGTGATCCCAGCCATTACACAGGTGAGCCCTGACTCCACCGGGCACAGGGCACCCATGCCAGCCAGGGCTGTGGAGTCGGCAAGCCAAAGCCCCGACTCCCTCATACATGGCGCATGTTTAAGTGATAACTTTACTGTAGTAAAATGGTATATCTGGCTTTTTATCACCTTATGATACAATAATCAAGCTATTTAGGTAGAACAGACACTGACAAGCAAATGGTAACAATGTTTCGATCTTTTGAACACTTGTGGGTAGAGTTGAAGAAAAAGCTGTATTTGTATCCAAGTCCCGTCTGCACCAACATTGGGAATGTGTAGAAGAGACCTGGGATCAGGTTTTGGTCAAGATATGCTTGAATCTGATTCAGAGCCCAGAAGGATTCAGGCAGTATTGAAAACCAAAAGGTGGATTTCCCAAATACTAACAAAATAATAAAAATTAACATTTTGATTTTTAGGAGCAAAACAGTAACAATGCAGTTACAGGAAAAAATCTGTATAAGATAGGTAAGATGACTGTATATAAAATTACAGTAGCCTCATATACAAAGCTGTAGTGGATGGAGAGATATGGAGCCTGAAAGTCACAAGTTCAAAACATTGTTACCCTTTTGCTTATCAGTGTAAAATATATTTATTGGATATGACAAATTAGAATACCAAAAAATTGTAAATATGTAAAACACTGCAGGAACATTTGTGGAGTCTCTGAATTTGTTCTGAGAAATAGTATTGCCTCTATCAGATCCTGCATACATGACCTCACATCTGATCTCATTATTTCCAGGCTAGAGAACGGCCTCTCTACACTAACTTGGGATGAGGGCAAAGCGGTGACTACAGGGGCAACATCTCTAACTATGTCATGGTATAAAGGAATTGCCTCAGCCACAGTCAGTTTTGATGAATGGTTGAACTCTTCTACTTCTTTGAAAGCAGGTTGAAAATTTTGCTGAAATCCGTTTGCCCTGGGAGCAGAATCTTTTCCCCTGGGGCAACGCTTTGCCTGCTCCATGTCATCAATTACACTCCTCATGTGATGAGGCTGAAGATATGGGAGCAGTAGCACTGGCCGGACCCAATTCCTCTTGCTCTTTGCATTGAACTAACTGTACTAACTAATTATATATTTTGGGAGTTGGAGTCGGTCCCTTTTATGACGACTCCTGCAAAATAGGCACCGACTCGGACTCCACAGCCCTGATGCCAGCTTATACCTGCCACCTTAAAAAGGCAGTCACTAAGGAGTTAATATAGCACCAACATATTCCACAGCGCTGTACACTACATAAGGCCAATCAGATATTACAGTGTAACAAAGTAATCAGCAACAAGGCCTGCTCATAAGAGCTTACAATCTATAGGACGAGCGCTACTCCCAGTGATAAGCCACTTCTTGGGTCACAAAGTGACACCAGGGCAATCCACTTCTACAGTAAGAGATTGTGCTGATAGACTCTAGGCTGCCCAATTTTGGAGGCCCCAGGCCCCACTGATGAGGTCATCAGACAGGTCATGACCCTTCAGTTACTCCAGGTTGGATCTATGCTAAGCTCAGCCAATCACACTAGGAAAGGACGGATTCTGTTCACAGACAATTCCATAAGTGACAGAGTTGTAGGGTAAAAAAGCGTCAAATCCTTGATAAATATGACGCAAAGTGACTTTCTATAACAGAAGCGGAGTCTCTACTGTGCACGAGTCCCAGCTTCAGAGCCAAGCGAGGGAACCCGCCGTTACCTGCACAGGTCGTCCAGGACTCCATCGGGAACCTCCACTCGCTTGCTTTCCATGGTGAACACAGGCACATCCCGGAGACAGCGCTACCCAGGAGCCTGTAAGCAACGAGGGAATAGGGGCGGAGCCGCAAGAGGAAGCGAAACAACAACAACAATACGAGCGGCTCTCACTGCGTCACCTTCACCGCCAGGCGCTCGGCGGATAGGCGGCGCACAGCGTCACCAGTCAGCGGGAAGGCGCTCCGCCAATCAGCGATGGCAGTCGGCCATTTTCCCCTCCTCCCTCCTGAGGTGACGTAAAGGGAAGTGTCGGACCAATCAAAGTTCAGCATTCAGTAAATACTGCTGCTGCCCGTGGCAACAAGGGCTGCGCTGATTGGACGCGGAGTTTTATAGACTGTGTTGCTATAGGAATGGCGTTTTTACAGATTGGGATTGGCTAGAATATCCTTACAGCGTGTGCGCATTAGGGGGGAGTTTAGAGTAGGATGGGGAATCTATGTAGCTCCGTGGTCGCAGTTTTAGTGCTCACCCCCCCTGTATGAGAGTCAATAGAGGTTTGGCCGGGGTTTATGGAGGACAGGGATTAAATCTTTTTGAGAAATTGGAAGGTGCTTAACCCTTTAACCACCACGGTCATAATAATATGGCTCTTTGTTTTTTTATCTCCTCGCCTTACAGAGCCTTGATTTTTTATTTTTTTTGCCCACTACTTAGACATATGAGGGCTTTTATTTTGTGGGACAAGATGTACTTTCTTTTGTATTAACAATTTTATTGACACTGAAATACATGTATACAAAATATTTGCATTAAGTACATTAAGTGCTATTTATCCATACAATAAAAGAACACAAAACAACATAAAACCCCGCTGCTCCCCCATCCCTCAGATACCGCTACAGCATACTTGCCAACTTTTGAAAGTGGAAAAGCAGGAGATTAGAAGGGGCGGTGTGCGCAGCGCGTTGCAACAAAAAATTGCATGACCACGCCCATCTTGTTGGCGAGCCACACCTCTTGAAAAAGCCACACCCACTCCACCTAACTGCATAACAGCTCTGGAAGAAAACCAGGTTGTTGCCCCTACTAGCCAGGTAGTAGCCCCCTTTATCCAGGTAGTGCCCATTATAGCCATAGTCCTATAGCAGTAGATCCCCTACAGAAAGGTAGATGCCCCTTACAGGCAGGTAGATGCCCCTTCAGCCAGGTAGATGCCCTTAAGTCCTAGATGCCCCTTGTAGCCAGGTAGATGCCCCTTAGTCAGGTAGATGCCCTTTCAGACAGGTAGATGCCCCTTACAGCCAGATAGATGCTTCCTTATAGTCAGGTAGATGCCCCTTACAGCCAAGTAGATGCCCCCTTGTAGCCAGGTAGATGCCCCTTATAGCCAGGTAGATGCCCCTTACAGCCAGGTAGATGCTCCCTTACAGCCAGGCAGTGCCCCCTTGTAACCAGACAGTGCCCCCTTGTAGCCAGTTAGTGCCCCCTTGAACCGGGCACGCCCCATTACTAGGTAGATGCCCCATTACCAGGTATTCCCCTGTAGTGGGAGATGCCCCATTACCCAGGTATTGCCCTTGTAGCGGTAGATGCCCCATTAGCCAGAAGGCCCCCATTAGCCAGTTTGCCCTTGTTAGCAGTTAGATGCCCCCTTAAACGCCAGGTAATGCCTCCTTTAACCGGCAATGCCCCTTGTAACAGAAGTGCCCCCTTACCATTAGTGCCCTTAAGCCAGGCACTGCCCCATTACCCTAGGTAGATCCCCCATTAGCAGGTATTGCCCTTGTAGTCGGTAGATGCCCCAATAGCCAGGTATTGCCCCTTAGCAGGTTTGCCCCTTGTAGCAAGGGTGCCCCATTAGCCGGGACAGTGCCCCCTTAGCCGGGCAGTGCCCTTGTAGCCGGTAGATGCCCCCATTAGCCAGACAGTGCCCCCATTAGCCAGGTATTGCCCCTTGTAGTCAGGTAGATGCCCCATTTAGCCAGACAGTGCCCCCATTAGCCAGGTATTGCCCCTTGTAGCCAGGTAGATGCCCCCATTAGCCAGACAGTGCCCCCATTAGCCAGGTATTGCCCCTTGTAGTCAGGTAGATGCCCCCATTAGCCAGACAGTGCCCCCATTAGACAGGTATTGCCCCTTATAGCCAGGTATTGCCCGCCAGGTAGATGCCCCCATTAGCCCGACAGTGCCCCCATTAGCCAGATATTGCCCCTTGTAGTCAGGTAGATGCCCCCTTTTGCCAGAAAGTGCCCCCTTTAGCCAGGTATTGCCCCCTTTAGCCAGACAGTGCCCCCATTAGCCAGGTATTGCCCCTTATAGCCAGGTTTTGCCCCTTGTAGAGTTTGAAGCCCCCATTCCAGACAGTGCCCCTTTAGACAGGTTTTGTGACTTATACCAGCAGTGCCCCTTTTACCGGTAATGCCCCCATTGCCGGTTTTGCCCCTTTAGAGAAAAGGCCCCCATTAGCCAGACAGTGCCCCTTTTAGCCAGGTATTGCCCCTTGTTTCAGGTAAGCCCCTTTTGCCGACGTGCCCCCATTAGCCAGGATTGCCCATGTAGCCGGGATTGCCCCTTGTACCAGGTATTCCCCCTTGCGCCAGGTAGAGCCCCCATACCAGACAGTGCCCCCTTTAGCAGGTATTTCCCCCCTTTAGAGGAGATGCCCCATTACCCGACGTGCCCCCATTAGCCAATATTGCCCTTGTAGCGGGTGTGTCCCTTACCCAGAAGTGCCCCCATTAGCCAGGTATTCCCCCTTGTAGCCAGGAAAATTGCCCTTTGCCAGACGTGCCCCATTAGACGGTATTGCCCCTTATACCAGGTATTCCCCCTTGTACCAGGTAGATGCCCCCATTAGCGGGGAAGTGCCCCCATTACCCGGGGCATTCCCCGTTTTAGCCAGGTAGGGCCCCTTTTCCCAGACTTGCCCCCTTAAAAGGGTATTGCCCCTGTATCAGTAGAGCCCCATTTAGCCGCAGCCCCCCTTTTAGCCAGGTATTGCCCCTTGTACCCAGGTAAACCCCCCATTAGAGGGACAGTCCCCCCTTAGCCAGACGGCCTCCATTAGCCGACAGTCCCCCAAATACTAATAAAATAAAATAATAAATTTATTACCTCACCGGCTCCCTGCACGTGGGCCAAATCCGGGGGCTGCCGACTGAGTAGTCTCAGCGTCGAGGGAATGTGAGTACCCCCCGCGCGACCCCCCCTGCGACAGACGTGTATGTACATTCGCCAAACCGGGAGATCCCTCCTGCTCCTCCTGCACGACAGCTTCTGAGCGTGCAGCTCTGCTGCTCCGTTGCGGCCGCACAAGTCAGTGAGAGTCGCCGGGCGGCCCCTGTCTCACCTGCATGTAGGAACGGCGCAGCGGTACCGGAGAAGCGCACTGGCGCTACTGAGGCGCCGCGGTTATTTAAAGAACCCCCGCTGCCTGCTGGCGGCGGGAGGTTCGCTAACTCTGCTGGGGGGGGGGGGGGGCGGAGTTACCCCTTAGTGGGAGCCTCCTGCCCAAATCAGGAGAGAGTGGGCATGTATGTGCTACAGTCATATCTTATATGGAAATCTACAAGGGAATATTGCCCGCAAGTTATATACCATCTGTGTAAAGATCCAGTCCCTGACTCCGGCCACCTCAGCACATCCATCTCCTAGCTTCCCCATTCCCATACACTAGTCCCACCTATCAATCCACCCTAAGAGGGCCCAAATCATCTGCCAGCTCTTTATAAATGTATACCCTGTTTCCCCGAAAATAAGACAGTGTCTTATATCAATTTTTGCTCCTAAAGACGAGCTAAAGCTTATTTTTAGGGTGTGTATTATTTTTCTATGAACAATAATTCACAATTTTTTGTGAAAAAACAACCTTTTTAAATCTACTGTAGTGATTTCATCACAAACAGCAGCATAAGCAGTCAAACTCTGAATTGAATAAAAAATGTCTTATTTTTGGGGGTGTCTTATTTTCGGGGAAACTGGGTATCATGTAGTGTCTTTAAAGGGTATCATGTGCCCCCTTATTTCTTGTGGTGTCAGAAATTTCTCATTAAAAGTTCTCAAGTTTTTAAAAAACCTCTTAGCCTGTTTTTCTTTGTTGTGTTCAAGAAGCACTTTCTAATGATGTCATTCACCGTACTATAGAAAATACTGGGAAACCGCGAAAAAAATTGGAGCAAAGTGTTTGCAGATATATATAATGTGTTACCTGTATTCTGCAGGTTGTGACGATTCAGGTAATACCACATTTGTAGGGTTTTTGTAATGTTATGGTACCATAAAAAAATCCAAACAACTTCTATTCCTTAAATTTGCACTGAGGCGCCATTTTCTACAAGCAATAATATTTTTGTGCTTCTATCTATGGATATGAGTGATGATGCGCTTTTTTGGGTGAAGTGCACTTTCTATTGGTACAATTTTAGGATGTGACTTTTTTGATCAATTTTATTAAAATTTTTAGGTAATTTTTTTTCGTCTATGGTGTTCATTATACAGGATAAATGATGTTATATTTTTATAGATTGGACATTTACGGAAGCTTCGATACCATTTATGTGTGAATTTTTTTTTTTTTGTGAAATGGCAAAAGGGTGATTTGAACTCTTAATATTTTTTTTTATACTTCAAAAAATTTTCTTTTTTTTCTCAATATAAAAAAAAACTTGACCACTAGGGGTCTCAATCGTCAGTACATGCTATTGCATTTTATAAACAATGCTATAGCGTGAACAAAGATGGCGGTTCCCGACCACAACTTGTCCCTTCAGAATTTACCATACAAACATATTAGACTCCTCTCTTTTCCAGCACTTCCCTACCAATTCTCACCTCTGTACAAACCATCCATAGTGCCCCAAATGATAATAAAGCCTCCTTTGGTTTTCCACAAAAAAAAAATTGCATTTGTCCCACCAGCAGGTAAGTACACAACCCATATAGTAGGCAGCTCCACAAATTAGGCAGGAAGATAGGTAGACATTCCTTTAAGGTAGGTTAGACCCTAAAAATTAGGAAGTTAGTTAAGTATCAACTCTTCTTATTAGGCAAGTAAACTCCTCCTTTGGTATATATGGTATTTAATTCCCCTTTAGGTAGATACACCCCTATCAGATAGATGGATAGGCAGGTAATATAGGGGGGTGGGCCCCTTTTATAGGTGTTACAGGCTCGTCAATAGGTAAGTATATAGGCCTTCCACAGTAGGTAGGTATATAGGAAACTTCGGAATGTAGGCCCCCCATAAGATCAATTCACCAGTGGGTGTGAATATTGGGCCCCCACGGCGGCTAAAAAAATAAAAAGGGGTGCCGCCCCGTTCTTCATCGATGGGACATCGCGTTAAATAGCTGGTCCCGATGGGCAAAACATGGCAGGGGAAACCTTTTAAAGGGTTTCCATCGCTCCCCTTTTTTTCGTTTTCCCAACCCCCGGCCCCCCAGGCGGGAAGTGGGGAAACCCCATCTTGGTCACCTAATGCATTTCATGCAATGGAAATAGCTGTAAAAACGACCCGGGGCTACCTAGGGGGTAAAAGCCCCTGGGGGGCCAAAGTTAAAAAAAAAAAAAAATTTTTTTTAAAAATTATAAAAAAATATATAAAAAAGTTAAATCACCCCCCTTTCCCCTTTTTTCAATAAAAAATAAAAAAGTTAACATATTTGGTGTCACCGCTACGAAAAAAGTCCAATCTATTAAAAAATACAAATTTTTCCCGGACCTGAAAAACCCAGTAAAAAAAATTCCAAACGGCAAAAATTTCGGGGTTTTGGGTCATTTTTGTCCTAAAAATTGAAAAAAATTGATCAAAAAGGGGTCATATATTGCAAAACTGGTACCCCAAAAAAAAATTTGCTTTGCCCCAGTAAAGCCCCTCAAGACATCTGTAGGTGTTTTTGCAAAAAATTATTGGGCGCAAAAAATTGGTGCCACTGGTAAATTTTAAAAATGAAAAAAGTTTTGGGTTTTTTTACAGAAACCCAAAAAATAACGGGGAAAACCCTATAGGTGGTATTTGCCGGATTGATAACCTGTAGAATACAGGTAAACATAATATTTTTCTGAAATTGAAAGCCGTAAAAAACAAAACACCCGCAAACATGGCTCAAGTAGTTTTTTTTTTACAATTTGTTCTACTTGGAATTTTTTTTTCGGGTTTTCCCCGTATTTCTATATATAGGAAAAACACCCTTAGAAAGTACTTCTTGTCCCCAAAATAAAGCCCTCATAGGTAGGGTAACAAAAAAAGTTATGGCTCGGGAAGGGGGGAGGAAAAAATGAACATGTCAACAACAAAAAAAACCTGGGCCTTTTGGGGTTTAGGGAAAGGTCCCAACTGCGGATTTCAACTTTATATCTCAGGGTGTTCTTTTGAAGAAATATTAGGTATATGTTAACTTTGTGTCTTTAAGGTTTAGCTTTTAACTTGTATTTAACTGTATTTGGTGTATAGAAACAGGAGAGTAGTGGTAGCACGCATGCTTGAGAAAATGGGGTGTCCTTCGAAATGTCTTTCAGGTGTCAGTCGGTTTTGGGATCCCCAAATTTTCTATTCAACATGGACAATACAAGGTCTGTTCTATTGAATGGACATTGACTCGGATAAACTTAAAGGGGTGTTCCAGGACTGATCAATGCTCGTTTGTCCATTGGGTATATGAGTAAAAATTGAAAGCGCCCCATTCACTCCGGCTCTTTCCCTTCATCTTGGTATAAAATTTGGGGGTTTTTAAATTTGTGTAACCAAAAACCAAAACTAAAAAAATGATTTTTTGAATATTTGCTTGTAGGGGAAACAAGTTAACAATATATAGATTTCTCTATTGGTTTTTTTTACGCATAAATAAAATTTTTGATGAAAATTCTTTTGAGAGACCTGTAAGGGCTGGACATCCTGCTGCTGTACCACGGATCCCTGCCACAAAAGCGTAACTTTTTGAAAATACAGTAAGGATTCATTTACTTACACTGCCATACTAAAGGACCCGATGGTCCCGCTGCAAAAAAGGGGAGGGCAAAGCAGCCCATTTAAGGCCGTTAGCATGAACTGACTTTGTTCAAGCCGGGTGGGCCCCTGTACTGCGGTCCCCAGTATTTATAATTCTAAATACCATTTAGATTTTGGCGGTCCGGCCCCTATCACCACTACCTCCAAAAGTAGTAGTTTCCCCAGTGCCACGCCCCATACCCCCCAAATTTTTTTGAGTTTGAAAGGGGACATATCAGGTCACCTAAGACCACCTCTCCAGCCCAAACCCCCCCCCATGCCAACTTTTTGATAGCCAAAAGGGACACTTTTCAGAATTGCATTCATTAATAATAAAATTATTAAGAAAATTTTGTTATGAAATATACAGGGGGAAGAAATTACTTTTAAAGCAAGATAGTCATTTTATTGACGAAAAATTTTTCCTAAATGAAAAAGAGGAACATTTATGAGCTAAGAGGGACAGAGGGCCCCGGGTTAAAAATAGGGACGCCCCTCCAAAATGGGACATTTGGGAGGTATGCGACCATTATTTTTGACTTATCCCCATGTGGTCACAGTATGCTGGTTTTATTGATGATCGTATAGTGGAAGCATTCACCTTTCCCTTATGGCATATATCCCTGTCGTTGACAGTTCCTCTTTTATACCTCACTTGATGGTATAGCTTATATATTTAAAAGGGGTGACGAGGGTGACCAAGTACAATAGCTTTCATTTTTTAAAATTTTGGGGGGGGGGTGATATTGTATGTAGGGTAATGGGGTTTCAATGCCAGGGCTGCTTTTTAGTGCAAGTCTGGCCCTGGTCACACTGTAAATTATACACCATTAGGATACTGACCTGACCTTATTATCACCTGTGCTTTTACTTAATCCATAGCTTAACCTTGCTCGCCCCTGTGCCTTCATATTGAATGTCCTGTTCCATTTCACTTCTTTCTTATACTAAAAGTATCACAAATAGTCTATGGATATTTATTTTATAAAACAGCTTTCAATATCTCACACGTGTAATGTGTCACTGCTCTGTCCCTCTGTGGGATTGTCTGTACCAGCTCAGGAAATAGGCATTTTGAAAGTATTATATGTGTGGGATGTGTTAATCTCCTAAGAACGCTCAACACTTGTGTTGCCCAGAGAAGAGGAAGTGTCTCTTGCGCAATGTAATCACGTTTTCATACTGCAACTGGTATTTAAAGTAAAATAATTTGTAAAAAAGCATAGTCAGTGCAGACAAAAAATGCTTTACAATAAACATACTTTATTTTAAAATATAATTAGAATATAAAACAAGTTTTAAATCTAATTTACAGAAAAGGCAAACATGTAAGTCTTAGTAAAAAGTAGCTAACCATAACAAAGGGCAAAGAAGGTCATAGTTACTATAAGGGCTTGTTCACACGGGGATAAATCCATTTACAAGGCACTTTTAGGATCCCTCTTGGGGTCCCCCACTGTCGCTCCCCCGGGGATCTAAACAATTGCGTGAGATTATCACTGCGTTATTGTATGTCAATTCTTTTAAACGGAGTGAGCGGCGCTTTTGAAAAAAACAGCGGGATCCCCCATCGAACGCTGCTGCGTGCTCCCAATGAACGCAGTGGAATTCACTGCTTAATTGTTAGATCCGTCTTGGGAGCGACAGTGCGGCCCCAAGGGATCCTAAAAGCAGGAGTGTATACTCCGTGTGAACAAGCCCTAAGGGTTTGCTCTCATGATGTATTTTTCCATCATAAATATGTGGCAGAAAACCAAGTTGTATGCCTTTCACCCTTTTTTTTTTTTTTTTTAACATTCGTGTGTTCTTGGGATGGGGTTTTCCCCTTTTGGATTTAAATTTTTCATAGTGATGTGTGCTTTGGTATGGTTTGTGTTTGGTCAGAGCCGAATTTTACTAGCGATTCCAAACAATTTGTGAAAACAATTACCAACCATTTTCAAGACAGGAAAATGGAACTAAATCATTCACTTCCTTTTTCAAATCAGCAAAAACTCTGATGATTGTAATGGTTCGGTGGATTCGCTGGACCACCGCAAGCGATGATAGTTAAGCCACGCCGGGGAGCGGTCTAAGTGCCCCGGTATTCACCGAGCCGCCGCAAAGCGGGGATGGACGCTGGGGCGTGGGTCCCAGGTCGTCCCCCTGACGGGGACTTGTTGCGATGGGGGCCCGGGGTAGTGTGGTACGAATCGTAATCCAGAGGGTGTCGGGGACAGGCGGAGGTCGGGACGGGTGGCAGAGGTTCGTGGTCAGGACAGGCAGGGTAGGGCGGCGACAAACAGGGAAGGTCAGGAAAGAGCGGAAAAGGAAGGTACACGGGTAATCAGACGGGGCTTCCAACACTCCAAGACAAAAGGGACGCACACCAAAAAACGGCCGAGAGTCCTGGGGGCGTTTTTCCTTATTTGGACCCCCGGCCCTCAATAATAATTGACGGTCGTGGCCCTTTAAACCCGACCAGCCCTCGCCCCGCGCGCCGGCCGGGACGGCAGGTGCGCGGCACAGGAGCGTGGACGGGTTTTGTGAGCCGGGGCCAGGGGGCGGGCGCAAGGGGGGCAGTCGCGGGGGCAGCGGGCCCCCGCGCCGGACCCCTGCGGGCAGGGGGGGGGGCCCGGGGGGGGCGACGGCACCCGCCCAGCCCCCCTGCAAAAGATTGTTCCCAAGATCACCATCAAAACTGTCAGACTGAACCAGTCCGATCTGAACCCGAAGGTGCTATCAGTGATTGGCAGCCTTCGTTGTATCAGTGTGCATAGAGAGATAGCTGTCAATTTCTGTTTTTGCCATCATGGACTCCCTAACCCAGAATAAGCAGGGATTTAAAAGAATAAATTACAACTTTTAATAAATCCTTTCTCACAGAACAGTAGATCAATCTGCACAGCTCTTCCTGCTCTATTACTTACTGTCAAAAGTATGTTCAATGTGATGGGTTCCTTTTAAATGGTTGTCTTTTTTGTAAAAGATCCAGTGCCAGTTACTCTGCGTAAATTGTCTAAAAGTTTGAAAACTGTTTGGTTCCCTGATTTTTATCTAATGTATGTGGCAGAGGCGTAACTTAAAGCTACGGGGCCCCCATACAAAATCCATAACAGGGCCCCCACCTACCATGATCCATGTACTATTGGTATCTCCTTATGCAATAGAGGGGCCCTTTTTCTCAGGGCCTGGTAGGCGGTACCCCGCATCCCTTATAGTAACCCCCGGTGTTTTGGTTACTGAAGGTCAGTTTTAGATGAGCGAAATACAGGCTTCTTTTTGGATTCATATTCCACACGAAGATCTTAGCCCAACTGCACTTTCGCATCTAAAGGGGTTTATATAAAAGGAGAGCGAGCTGATCAGAAAAAGAAGAGGACACTGTGGCGGGTGATCTTTTAAGGGGGCATGTCCCTTAGGGCTTTCACCTCTTTTTTTGGGGTATTTTGCACCAAAAAAAGTTTTATGCCCCCTTTTTCCAGAAACCGTTTAAAAAAAAAAAGATATAGCGGAAAACCAAATTTTTTGCACCAAAATCCCAAATAGCCCAAATAGTTTGGGTTTAGAAAAACAAAAATTAACTTTTTTGGAATTACCGAAGATTTTTCGGGGTTTTTTAATACCCCCTGGGGAAAAAAAAAACAAAAAAAAAAAAAAAAAAAAAAAAAAAAAAAAAAAAAAAAAAAAAAAAAAAAAAAAAAAAAAAAAAAAAAAAAAAAAAAAAAAAAAATAAAAGAAAAAAAAAAATGAAAAAAAAAAAAAAAAAAAAAAAAAAATAAAGGTAAAATTAAAAAAAAAAAAAAAAAACAAAAAATTTTAAAATAAACAAAAAAAAAAAAAAAAAAAAAAAAAACCCAAAAAAATAAAAAAAAAAATTTAAAAAAAAAAAAAAAAAAAAATTTTAAAACAAAAAAAATTTTAAAAAAAAAAATAAAAAATTCTTTTTTGTTTGAAAAAAACAATTTTAAAATCCATAGAAAATTTTGATGACAGAGGTTGAAAAAATTTAAAAAAAAACGGGGGGATTGGGGAAGAATGGGGGTTTAAAAAGGAGACTCCAAAGCTGGGGGCTGAGGATCTTGTCTCCAGAGTTCAAAAATGCGGGAAAGGGGCTCTTTTAAGTACTGGGATGCTTGTATTATGGGGGGGTGACGATTTTGGACTACAGTAATCATTAAAAGGGGCATTTTGTGTTGAATTGTGAGAAAACACTTGTTATATTGTGTGAAGCTATTTAAGTTGTTAATTTTTTTGTATTTGAAAACGGCTGAAAATTTGTACATTTGCAAACAACAATGTGCAATAGGGGTCGAATCATTGTGATTGCAACTGTGCTTTATCTTGGCTGGAATATGGAAGAAATTCCTTCTCTCTTGCCAATTTGGGGTTTTTAAAATTAAAACAAGTTAAAGAGTAAAAAGACAGACCAAAAACAGCTCTTACTAGGGTAAAATTATTAATTAAAGGGGTTGTTTCACTACATTGATTTATCTTACCTCTGTCCTGTTTTCTTGGTTTCATTTTTCAATTCAGGGGTATGCTTACTGGGTTTATTTTGGTATATGCCCGAGGACGAGTGCTGAGAAAAACCAGAGGCAACATGTATGAATCCTGGTGCTGACAGGCCAGTTCTAAATAGCTTTAAGGCAGTGTAGAATGCACCAGAACATATGAACCTGTTCTTCTGCAGGTCATGCATACAGGCGCCCAATACAACAAGTCTGGCTCAGGCAGACCACCTTTAACTTGGTCTGGCTGTTCTAACTGTTCTGTGCCTAGATTTGGCGTCAAAGAATCATAAATGTGTCTACTTCTATGAATGTGGTGCGACACGCCCCAGAACACCCCTAATCTTTGGTGCACTAAAAAGTGTCTTTGGCACATTACAAAGGCATTTATCATGCCAAAGTTTGGAGTGTACCTGTTTATACATTCTTTTTGGCTCAAAGTACAACAGAGCACCGTTCATAGATGTCGCCCCAAGTTGTAGCAACCAGCGCTGGCAGTCTGTCAGGAGACAGAGAACAGGTCTGTAGCTATAGCAACCAGTGCTGGCAGTCTATCAGAAGACAGAGACCAAGTCTGTCGCTATAGCAACCAGTGCTGGCATTCTATCATGAGAGGGTGAACAGGTCTGCAGCTATAGCAATCTGTGGAGGTGATGCAGCCCATACAAGAGGGGATATCTAGGAATAGGTAGGACACTGTTAATGGGCACATATATTGCAAAGTGTCTTGTTTTTGCAAGATCTCTAACATAAAAAGCAATCCTTGTAGTGAGACTTATCCTTTCAGTGGCATCTGGTATTTTAAAAAATAAAGTCAACTTGGATTCATTTTTGGATTCAGTATACCCAAAATATTTAAATGCCAATGGCAACTTAAAAAGCCCATATATTGGGAAGGACCTTAACTACCATGATCACAGCCCAAAAGAGTTCATAAATCATACATCAAAAACGGATCCAAACTCATTGTGAACAAGTTTTTAATATTGATACACAAGTTGGTTCTGTTAGGGTACGTTCTCACAGTGTTTGTGAAATATGTATTTGGGTATGTATTACGTACCAAAATACGTACCCAAATATGTATTTAACACTGTTCCATTTAGTTTTCATTGATTTCATTGTAAAATACGTATTATCGTTTAGACGACACGTATTTAACTTATGTTATTGCATTGCATTTTACGGATCCGTACAAAGAATTGACATGTCACTTCTTGATCCATTTTACATACTTAAAAGCCAATAAAAACAATAGAGAAAAGCCAATAAAAACAATAGAGTACTTTTTTGCAGTCCAGAAAACGTATCCAATTACACACCACACTTTGTGATAAGTATTTGGATAAGTTTTACGCAATATGTATTACGTATGTGTCACAAAACGGGTGCACTCATTTACTTTGCATTAGTTTTGCTTAATTGATATAGTAGTAATACCAGTTCAGCTTTTCCTTAAACCTCACTGTCTGATTTTCATACTAAATACAGTGGTCCCTCAACATACAATATTAATTTTCTGAGACAACCGTTGTATGTTGAAACTATTGTATGTTGAGATCAAAACTCAATGGAAAACTGATAATTGGCTACAAAGCCCCAAAGTGTCACCAACACAATGCAAAATGAAGATTACAAAAATAAGCAGATAACTAATATAGATAAAGTGCTTACATATATCAGTCAGAAAGAGCTGCTAAGGACTGGAAATCATTTTCATTATACACTTTCTTTGGGTCATGTACTCAGGGCTGCCGTCAGAAATTTTGGGGCCCCCTACAGCTTAAACACCTGGGCCCCCATCAACCCCGCCCATGTTAACCCCGTCCCTGTCAACTCCGCCCCCTGTCAACACCGCCCCCGGTCAACACCATCGCTCCGCCCCTAAAAAACCTTATGGGGCCCCCACAACCTACAGGGGCCTTATGGGGCCCCTACAAACTACAGGGGCCTTATGGGGACCCCCACAGGACTGGCAAGTGGCCCGGCGCTACTGGCCACTTGAAATAGATCACTATGGTGCACAGCGCGACTTGCAGACTGGGCCTCTTCCCCTCAGTAGCGCCGGGACCCACCACTCCATCTCAGTTGCACTGGGCCACTTCCCGGGTCCTGTGGGGGCCCCCATAAGGTCCCTGAATGTTGTGGGGCCCCATAAGGCCCTGTAGTTGTGGGGGCCTCATAACATTCATTGGGCCTTGAATGGGGCCCCCATAACCTTCAGGGGGCCCCACAAAATTTAGGGGCCTTATGGGGGCCCCCACAGGATTGCTAAGTGACCCGGCGCTGCAGGAGCCCGGCGCAACTAAGGTGGAGAGGAGGGGTCCAGCGCTATTGAGGAGGAGGGGCCCGGCGCTGGGGTCACGCTGCGCACCTCTCTATCATTTAACTGTAACTTACTACTTCATAGCGCAGCAGCTCCTGACTGGGCGGCCCCTCCTCCTTCCTCTGGCCGTGGGCGGAAGTGCAGTCATTTGAATCAGTGAGGCCGCCCACGGCCAGAGGAAGGAGGAGGGGCCGCCCAGTCAGGAGCTGCTGCGCTATGAAGTAGTAAGTTACAGTTAAATGATAGAGATGGTGCGCAGCGTGACTCGCAGCGCCGGGCCCCTCCCCCTCAATAGCGCTGGACCCCTCATCTCCACCTTAGTTGCGCTGGGCCCCGGCAGCACCGGGACGCAGTTGGGGGATATATAATGGTAGGGAGAATAGGCCTGCGGCCTCTTCTCTTACCATTATAATGAAGCAAGGGGAACTTTTACCTGCCGACGGCGGCGGGCCCCCCCTTGCTTCAAATTCTGGCCGGGCCCGGTACGGGAGTACTGGTTGTACCCCCCTATTGGCGGCCCTGCATGTACTTTATACACAATGTACCAGAAAAAAAGAAAATCGGACCCTCACTTTGTTCCCTAAGGATCCACTCATCCTGGCACATCTAAAGAGCAGTATATGGCATGTAGTACCGCATTGTACTGTAGAGAGGCGCTACTAGACCATCAATCACTGCATGCACGTCACTAATACAAACATTTTACCAGTAAAATGTTCATGATAATTTGCTAAATCTTACAGTCAATCGCATGTGATGCAGATCAGCAGTGTCTGTGACATTATATGCTGAGTGTACTTTTAATATACTATGGCCCGGGAAAGACCAGTGTATGTTGAAAATATTGTATCCTTAGGTCATTATAACTTGAGGGACTACTGTAAATGTTTTACCACAGTCACATACAATATTATATACTGTACAATCCAAACATACATACATTACAAATGTGAAAAGTAAGGACACCCTACCAAAAGTTTTTTTTAACATATGTGGATATCAATACAGGCAGTGCCTGACTTGCATTGTACTGACTTGTATTATGAATCAGAATTTATGGAGTGTGGCTCAGAGTCATGCCTCGTAACATCAGAACGTCGCAAGTCGTGGCGCCAGAGACATCACATAACCGGAGACAGCACTCACCGATGTTCCCATCTATAGAGAGCTTCTTGCTTTGTTTGTAGAAGCTTAGGTCCATGTAGGGGCTGTAGCATGTCCACTTTGGCGGAGTGGCCATGGCAAGCAGGAGATCTCATAACAGAACAGCAACAGCAAAGCAGCTATACATAAGGTTCAGCCAATCATAGAACACCAGGTCTGATTGCAGTCAATGAGAGGGTGAAGGCTGAGCCACAGCAACCAATCAGAGTACAGTACGTAGCTGAGAAGCTGAACCTGATGACATCACTGCAGGCAGGAGAGTCCTAATAGTATCCAAGGTGGAACTACAAGTGCCAGCATGTCACACCCTACATGTAATACTTGTATGGGAGCTGATTAGTACATATTTTTAACATCTGCTGCATGCGGGCACTTGTAGTTTCACAGTTAAGGTGCTTTCACACGGTGCGTTTTTGATGCATTTTTAACAAGTGCTTTTTTTTGTGCAGAAGATCACAGCAATTAATCGCTGTACATTGCTGACAACAAAAATTGCGGCCAACAATCGCGGTAAATTCGCTGTAAAATCGTGTAATTTACGATTTTTTGCAGTGATTTTTGGTGCAGCAAATGTACATCATTAATTGCATGTGACTTCCTTCACAAAAAAAGTCATTGAAAAAAATGTCATCAAAAACGCACCCGTGTGAAAGCACCCTTACTAGCTGCTTGAACAAGGAACTACAGGTGTCAGCATGCCACAGCTACACATGTAAAACACACTTACTAATCAGCACCCCTACAATTAGTACATATGTGGAATGCTGCCATTTGTAGTTGTGTAACTGCAAGTGCCAGCATTCCACAACACACATGTACTAAATATACCTGTTCCGACTTACATACAAATTCAACTTAAGAACAAAACTACAGTCCCTACCCTGTTTGTAACCAGTGGACTGTCTGTATTTGGTCCTCAGTCAAACCACAACTAAATAAAAAGATAATAAATCCATATGTAATGACACAGGATATCAAAAGTATAAAATAATAGGTAATTTTTATTGATTAATTTATCTTAAAAAACATACTAAACAAACATAAAAAAGATCATAAAAATAGGAAAGGTCTACATATACACAGGGGAAGGTTAAATCAACTGAACAATACATAATAAAGTATATTATATCTAAATAAATTTACAACATGATAATCAACTACTCACATCTAACAAATTGACGAATAGTGTCAGAAACACAAAAAAATAAAATCTTGTGCGAATATATATATAAGTGAATCTAATAAGACAAAGTGGCAGTGAATCAAAAAAAGTGCACCACAGTAAATAAAATACTATGACAGCTACTCCCGCAACCCACATTCCGGGGCGCAGACGCACCCGTCCCTCTGCTGCCTCCTCTGTGGGAGGCGTCGTGACCCACAAGTCGGGCTGTGGGCGCACCCGCAGTTTTAATTCCAGCACCAGCTACTCGCCTCTCCTCACTTCCTGCGTGGTGTGAGCATGACCCCCGCTACTTGTGTACACACGCCGTGTGGTGAGGCGAGAGTGAGAGAGATTACAGGGAAAGCATTGCCGTGATTTGTCAACTCCGGGCACTGACCCTATTTAACCATTCCTCTTCCTCCTGTCCTCGCCAGATCCATAGTGCCCATAGGCTATGCGAGAAGAAAGTATTCATAGTGTGTTTAGTTATCTCCATGTGCCAGTTATTCCAGCTACCATTCCTTGACCGCGAACCTTTGCCGCCTCCCCTGACCATCCTGTCTGTGACTGACTACGAGCCTACCTAAAGTCTTTGTACCATGTACACCTCGGGTATTGCCTGCCTCAATAAGACCATCCTGCCTTGTGGCGGGCTCTGGTGAAAGCCAGTGGCCCATTAGATTCTGCTCCTTGGTAAAGCACATGACAACAAGTTACCCAAGTGTAAAATTTCAGATAGGATTCCCGACGCACGTTTCGCGTGGCTTCCTCAGGGGAATCAGATTCTTGGAGAACATTATTTGTACTTAATTTGTTTTTTAGTGCAGATACTGAATCACATATAGATTGCATTTGATTTACTGTGGTGCAAAACTTTTCTTTGATTTCACTGGCACTTTGCCTTTATATTTCATCTTTTTTTATATATAAGGATTTTTTGTGTTTCTGCACCACAATTTGTAGATGTATTAGTCTGATACCATGCTGTAAATTATTAATATTAGTTATACGCTTTTTATTGCTTGATCATGATTTAACCTTCCCCTGTGTATATGTAGACCTCTCCTATTTTTATGATCGTATTTTTTAATATATGTTTGCGACTAGTAATGCTTTCTTTAAATAAAAATTTAACGTTCAAATAAAAAATTGCCCTAATAGTTTTATATTTTCCGATATCCTGTGTGATTTAGTTTACTACTGGATTTATTGTCAATATTTGGTTAATCCAGAAATTATTTATTTGTTGTTTTTTTGTGATAATATAAAGATAATTTATTACTTAAAAAGAAATCACAAACATAACTACCTTCTGTGTATAAATAACCTGTGTATATATAGTATAATATAATATTATTATATATATCTATAAACTTATATATATATATATGCCGTGGAAGCAGAAATTGGAGGGGATTCATGTTATCAAGGAATTAATTGTATATCCTGTGGATATGGGGATGGTTGACTTGAAGAAAACAGTGTACATACTAATGCAAGTCAAAGTGTCTAATGGAGACAAGTTTCATGTACAGCACACAAATAATGATAAAAGAGAACAAAATTATCATACTTTTATCATGTTTCAAATTCTTAGTCCCCATCATGGCTCCCCTTTCATTGCTGCTCCCCAGCATGGCTCCTGCTATAATTCCTGGTCTCCAGCATGGCTCCCACTATCAATCCTGCTTGATAACATGGCTCCCATCTTTGTGCTGCTCCCTAGCATGACTACTACTATAATTTCTTGCCCCAGCATGGTTCTCACTATCATTTCTGCTTGATAACATGGCTCCCTTCCCATTTCTGCTTCCCCGCATGGCTCCTGCTATAATTTCTGGTCTCCAGCATGGCTCCCACTATCATTCCTGCGTGATAACATGGCTCCCACTATCAATCCTGCTTGATAACATGGCTCCCATCTTTGTGCTGCTCCCTAGCATGACTCCTACTATAATTTCTTGCCCCAGCATGGTTGTCACTATCATTACTGCTTGATAACATGGCTCCCTTCCCATTTCTGCTTCCCCGCATGGCTCCTGCTATAATTTCTGGTCTCCAGCATGGCTCCCACTATCATTCCTGCGTGATACAAGCATGCGTCCCACTACATCCTGATTGTTAACAATGCTCCTTCTTTTTGCTGCTCCCCAGCATGGCTCCTGCTATAATTTATGGTTACCAGCATGGTTGTCACTATCATTACTGCTTGATAACATGGCTCCCTTCCCATTTCTGCTTCCCAGCATGACTCCTGCTATATTTGCGTCTCCATTCTATGCTTCCACCTATCAACTTCTTGATAACATGGCTCTCCTCACATTGCTGGTCCTCAGCATGGCTACTGCTAACATTCCTGGTTCCCATTCTGACTCCCCTCTAATTGCTAATACCCACCATTCCTGTTTACCAGCATGGCTTCTACTATTATTCCTGCTTGATAACATGGCTCCCACTATCAATCCTGCGTGATAACATGCACCCAACTATCAATCCACATCGCTGCTTGAAACATGGCTCCCATCTTTGTGGCTCTATCCCTACATGACTCCACTAATAATTTCTTTAGCCCCATGCCATGTTGTCACTATCATTACTGCTCTGATACATGGCTCCCTCCCATTTCTGCACTTCCCCCATGCTCCTGCTATAATTTTCTGTCTCCAGCATGGCTCCCACTATCATTCCTGCGTGATAACATGGCTCCCACTATCAATCCTGCTTGATAACATGGCTCCCTTCTTTTTGCTGCTCCCCAGCATGGCTCCTGCTATAATTTATGGTTACCAGCATGGTTGTCACTATCATTACTGCTTGATAACATGGCTCCCTTCCCATTTCTGCTTCCCAGCATGACTCCTGCTATAATTTCTGGTCTCCAGTATGGCTTCCACTATCATTCCTGCTTGATAACATGGCTCTCCTCACATTGCTGGTCCACCAGCATGGGCTACTGCTTAACATATCCTGGACCTCATTCTGACTCCCCTCCTAATTGCTAATACCGCACCATATCCTGTTTTTACCAGCATGAAATCACTATTATTCCTAGTCCCTAGCATGGTTCTCCTCAGCATGGCTACTGTTATCATTGCTGGTCCCCTGCATGGCTCTTCTCCTATTGCTGGTCCCCTACATGGCTCCCTCCTATTATTCCTGGTCCACAGCATACATTCCTGTTCTCCAGCATTGTTTCCGCTATCATTCTTGGTCCTCAACATGTTTCCCACTCTCATTCTGGGTCCCTAACATAGTTCCCCTCTCATTCCTAATCCCTAGGATGGCTCCCTCTCTCTTTCCTGGACACTACAATAGCTTAAAGGCATTAGTGGATGTGGGTAGTGCTCTCAGGTCACCACTGATTGCTGCAGTGCGCATAGGCTTGCAGTTTGAAAGAATGGCAAGTCCAGATGCAGCCCAGCAATTAGTGGTAAATTACAAGTGCTATCTGCACCCTCTACCACTCGTGTAATAGCACCCTAGACTACCTATGAAATGAATGCATAAACACACTGGATCAGGGAAAAGAAATAACTGAACTTATTGCACATGTTGTAAAGTTACTGTGAGCAGCAAGAGTAATAGATACTTGTGACCACTGGATGAATATGGATGAATATGTCACGAGTGGCCTGCCGGCAGTCCCGCAGTCGGCTTGGTTGTGCCCCACTTGTACCCCCACTGTCCTACTGGCACCATGGATGAGCGGCGTCGTGGTCCACATGTCGGGCGGCGGGCGCACTCGTTCCGCCAGTAACCACTTACCTTGCCGACAGCTTGTCATTCCTCGCGACCCTCTGCAAGCCGGTCTGCGCGTCCCACGATCCGACAGTGTGCGCGCCGGCTCTCTGAGATTTAAAAGGCCAGCGTGCCGGTAACCGGTTGATTGCCGACCGCTGGCCCTATATAATGGTGACACTCCCAATACTTCCCCGCCGGATGTATAGGGCCCTGTGCCGTAGTGAAAGCGGTCCTGAAGTGCATTCCTGTTACACCGTGTTTTTGAACTCTTGCTATGTTTCTCGACTACGAACCTTGGCCACCTGGCCTGACCTGCTGCCTATCCCCTTATCCTACGAGTTTTGTCACGAGTTTTGTACCTTTCTCAACCTTCGGCTGCCATCGCAAGCAAGTCCACTCAGGGGTAATTTAGACCGGTAGGCACTCCCGCCACAGCAACCCATCTACCATGTCAGCAGGTGCTCTGATGAATACCGAAACACTTAGACTCTGCCCTGGCGTGGCTTATATCCACCTCTGTCGCGAGGTCGGTACCAAAGGAATGCCGTCCAACTTACCTCTGTTACAAATATCTACCATGAATCAAACAGGTCTTTTCAAGTCTTATATTGTACTGTAGTACTTGACTCCGAGCTCCACAGATTTGAACCTGATTAAACATCTGTGGGATGTACTGGAAAAACAAGTCAGATCCATGAAGGTCCCAGTTTGCAACACACCGGGGTTAAAGCATGTGCTGGCAATGTCTTGGTGGCAGACACTTACTTATGGAGCTATAGTTGAATGGTCAGAGCTGTTTAGGTGGCACAAGGGGTCCTGTGTAATATTAGGCAGCTAGTTTAAATGTTATAGCTGATCAGTGTATACAGGTAGTTTAAAATCTGTAGCACAGCAAATAATATCTCAAGGTAAGTCCAGCAGTGCAGTTAAAAGAAAATTAGAGTATGCATTAGTAGTAATTTAATGCATTAACTATTCCAATAGAGCAGCATAATAACATAATTATAACTTTAATTGTGCTAATGCTTCACCACCCTCAATTAAGATGAGTGAAGAGATCACACAATTGCTATAGCAACCTAATGAGAACATGGAGTGTGAATAATTTATATGTTTTTATGCTGTAAGCTTTGTGTCTATTTTTATTCTGCAATGTTGAATCTGAGTTGACACAACACAGTAGTTGAATGAATTAGTATTGAAAAGGTAGGTGCACCTAGAGTACTAGTTAATTAGTAAACCAGTCCTTCGTTAAACCACTGAAAATAGCAGATCTGATAACAGGATATGCTGGGAATTTTAGTTTTTCAGCAGCTGGAGAGTTACAAGTTTGAGGCCACTTATCTACAGTCATATTATTATGACCACAAGCTAATACCCAGAGCAACCACCGTGTGCAGCAGCTAGGTGGGCTGGGGATGACCCATTCAGTTCCTGGTAGGTTGTAATAGGTATCTGGAGCCATTCTGACTTTATCCCACAGCTGCTCGAGGGTGCGTGAGGGAGGATCCATAGGGCGATCGAGGTGGTCCCATAAATGGTCAATTGGGTTCAAGTGTGGACAATTAGGGGACAAGGTAGTACTTGGAAGTCTTGGTCATGCTCTTTCAACAAATGTCAGTCATTTTTAGCCATGTGACATGGAAAATCCCATCCGCCCATAGAAGACAAGCAACATGTATGGAGTTATGTGATTTGCAAGGATAGACTTATCATACTTAAATCAGTTGAGAGTTGAAAATGTGATGAAATGGCTCAGATGAATTCTCCACAAAAACATCCCAGAACCAATAACACATCAATGCAATGGTTGCAGGGTACGTTGTTTCTCTAAAGTCTATCTTGCCGAGACACGCCAATCGGTCGCATTACCATTGTAGATTGAGCAGAAACACGACTCATTAGAGAATTCAACCACCCATATCAATCAGGATTCGCGATACCAAGCTTGAAAAAGTGAAGCCTTTTACTCCGATACAACTTGTTAGCAGAGTACACAGTGACCCAGTGACCACTCGTGTGCTTTGAAGCCCCATATGTAGTAGGGTTTATTAAACTGTTGTTTTAGACATGTCTGGTATCCCCCTGGTTCATTTTAGTTGAGCTTCTCGCACTGAGTAGCGCCTGGTCCGCCATGAAATCTAAGCCAACATTTACGATCTGCCCTACATCCAATGCATGTTGAGTGGTTCATGCCAGTTTTGTCTTCACTTTTTTCCAATAGTGTCATTTGTCCACTCATCATACACTTTCACCACAGCAGCGCATGAACAGTTTACAAACTGCTCAGTTTCATAAACACTTCCACCCCCCCGGCCTGAAACCAGGAATCATCCCTTCTGGTATATGGTTCCTTTTACCCCTGACAGCAGCAAGGTATATGTGTGCAGGCAGCCTATTACACACTTTTTATACTCACCAAGCCAGCTCATGACACGTGAGCTTCATGTGCTATGCAGTGCTAACGTTGAAAGTAGGAAGTGGTCATTATAATATGAGTCAACTGTGGGTGGCACTGCGCTGCCCAGTCATTCCTGTCATCCTGGCAGAGAGAGTCTGGTTGTGTATCTTTGTTTATAACTTGATTTTGCCTGCAGTGAGGCTTTAGTGGTGGCTTATTCCACCAAATGCAGCTGACTGTGGGGAGGACTTGTCAGGGAACCCTTAAGGGTATGTTCACACGACGTTTTTCAGATCTGTTTTTTGGATCCGTTTTTTGGACCCAAAACGGATCCAATAAAAACGAATCTAACAATTGTGTCAGTTGATTTACATTGTGATTTCAATGTAAAAAACACAGACATCGCCGTTCAGAACTAGTGGTGTCACCCGATGGCGTGGTTTACTTGCATCTTTTCAATGTGCTTTCGATTCCCTTTTAAACGAATTGACATGTCAATTCTACTTGCTTATGACGCAAGTGAAATCCCCAAGTAACTATGGAGTGCGCTTATGTGAAGCCGCGAAAAAACGGATCAAAATCGCAACATTCTACGTTGGTACGTTCAGATGCGTTTTCATATGAAAAGCGAGGCATCCGAAAAACGCCACATGGATAAAATTTGAAGTGGGAAACGGGGGAGGGGGGGGGGGGGTAAAAAAAAAAAAAAAAAAAAAAACAAAAAAAAAAAACAAAAAAAAAAACAAAAGAGAACACTAAAGTCGGTCCCCTAGAGGTCTCCATTGACCTAGAAGAACGTTTGAACATTAGTAACACCCAATGCGACCTACGGTAGTAAGCCCACATCGGGGATTCTACGCATTTTTACATATGTTTCAGAGGAAGCCTAATAGAGGGCTATACACAACATTTTACATGTATTACAGAGGAAGCCTAATAGAGGGTGCGAATAACAACATTTTACAATGTGTTTCAGAGGAAGCCTTAATAGAGGCACTATAAACAGCAATTTTACATGTTTTCAGAGGAAAGCCAATAGAGGCCTAATATACAAGTATTTTACATTGTTTAATCTTATAAATCACTATTAAATTATTTGAAATGGCACCATATAAAGCATTTTGTTAGAATGGAGGTTTTATAAAATTAAAGAAGTTTTTAATAATAAATTTATTAATGTTTAAGATAGCTTTATTATATAGAATGTTGAATGGTTTCATTATAATACTAACAAACCACTCGACATTTCATAATAAACTATTTGTCTAAAACATTATAAATCAATTATTAAAAACTTTTCTGAATTTCTATAAACACCCATTCTATACTAAAACACTGCTTTTATATCAATCAGTACATATACATAGTGATTTATAAGATTAAACAGATGTAAAATGCTGGTAGCACCCTCTATTGGGCGTCCTCTGAAACACATGCAGAATGCTGGTAACGCCTTCTATTGGGTTTTGCGCCTCTTACACTACTAGCTTAACCACTTACACTCGTAAACTGAAAATGTAGGTCATTTAGGGTTACTAAATTTTCAAACAGTTCTTCTAGGATCAACTGAGACCTTTAGGGCCGATAAGTGTATTACACTCACAAAGATTTCAACATTTCAAGACATACAACTTCTGTAGAGGGAATGACACATTGTGAAATGATACCCACATTTTATCTAGTGTAATACTGTGTATATAATATTGAAAAACAGATCCGAAAAACGCATCCAAAAACGCATGCAAAAACGCATCCAAATAAAGCATCTGCACACCTGCTTTTTGGATACGTTTTTTGCAATGCAGTTTGGATGACAGTTTTCTCTCCTGTAAAAAAACGATCAAAAATCGGATCCAAAAACGTCGTGTCAACATACCCTAACCTTAGCTCAAAAAATCCTTGTGTTATCTTGATATTCATTAACTCCTATGGAATTTCCCCATTTTTTTAAACTATAAAACAACATATACTTTTTATATAGTAAAATGGTTTTCTGCTACTACTGCTGAACTACTGCCAAAGGATCCTGCCACAAATAAAAAGTGCATACTTCCCCATACATCATCCTGTCATCGAGGGATTGTGAAAATTCAAGATATGGAATTGACATGTATACTAAAAGTCTAGCTGTCCACTTCCCCACACATCATCCATTGTGATCAAGGAAAAATCTAAGTGGGCAGACAAAAAAGGATTGAGTCTGATCTCTGTGAGCATTGGATAGAACACTTTTGGGCTGCTGATAAGACCAAGAGATTTAATGCCACTGCTTCAATTCCATCATTTAAGAAATCATTATTAATACAATATATTGTTTTTCACCATTGCACTAAATGTGGAATGAATATACAAAGATCTTACTATTTTAAAGTAAAATACAGTCCTTAAAAGGTGATAAATTCTCAACAACATGTGCGAGATAAGATTACAGGGGTTTTCACAACACAAAAATAGCTTTATACCATTATGGAAAGGTAAATACATTGCTTGTTGATTTGCTTTGAGTTGGGGAGATAAAGAAGCTATTACTACTACTAGTGTATACACAAGTGTCTCTAGGTTACCGACCACCTCTCTTTATCTCGCATTGTTACCAAGTTGCCGTCATCCGTACTAGACCATGGTGAATCACTCCCTAGACTGATCCTTATCTCCAAAGACGCATTTATTTGGCAAGGGTAATGACACCTCGGTTTTAAGCATTAGGAGCTCTAGTTGGCCTTGTAACACTGCTATTTACAAAGCCTCCAGCATCATGTACGCGCGGAGCTGAGATAGCGGAGAATCAAGCTTAAGTAAGCAAGCTGATACAGACAATCACATATCAAAGAACCAACCACCTCCTTGACCAGGAAGTGACTTAAAGCTGCCTGTGGCTTCATGTGAAACAGCATGGTGAGAACGACCCCTTTACAAGTCATACCTATCATTGTATAAGGTAGTTCTTACCAACAAATAAAGCCATCACAGTAACAGTATTGAGTAGTAAATATTAGTACTATACACTCAAGTTTCAAAGACAGATAGAAAAGCAAGTGGGACTGATATTTACACCTAACCAGCTCTACATCCAAAAACCTGAACCCAACAAAAAATAAGTGATTCTATTTAAAAACGTTTACTTAGACATTTGACTTTTAAACTTTAAAACTAGTGCTAAATGTGATAATAACTTGTCTTCCTCAACCATTAATGGCAATAACTGAAATGATAATAGTTTTTTCTATAGAGTGGGAAGAGGCCTCCTGGAGTAACTCCTTACACTACCTACTAACTATACCATTGCAGTGGTGCCTTGTTCAGCCTCCATTCTCATGGAGCACTAAGTTCTCAATGTAGGAGTAACCGCCCAAAAAAGGGTGTAAGGAATCTGTCTCTGTGTCTGGCGCAAGAACAGCTTCTGCAGGGAAATATGAGCTTTAGAATGCGACGCTAGGTTAGGTATTTGTCTTCTCGGAGGCACAAGCCTGGGACCAGACTCCTTGGGCCCCGAGTCTCAGCTGACGTCCGGCTTCCAAGGTCATTACTATGACCTGTAGAGACGATAAGCTTTCCACTGTGTGTGCGTCCCCTGGATGCAACACACATTCAGAGCAAGCAGCAAGACTATGTAGCAGGCAAGAGGGGGAGGTGACTTCCCTGGATGACAGGAGCTCAGGAGGGAGGGATGCTCACGACGTGAAAGGAGTCCCCCATGGGACAAGCAGGCACACCTTTCTGGGCCGTAGAGAGGGCTCCTCCCCCTGCAGTTCTCTTATCTCACCCAGGACCAGACCCAGCAAGAAGGGTGAGAGAGTGAGTGAGAGCCTCATGCTGAACAAATAATTCTGACATAGTTAATAGAAGGGTGAGACAAAATACAATGTTCACCTGAAATGTAACGTACTGAATGTGTATGGCATGTGGTGTATGCAAATGTGTAGTGTTTTATTTTTATTGTTATTTATGTGTATACTATGTGTGTGATGTGTTTGTTATAGATTGTCTTGTGTATGTTGTATATGTGTAATAACGTGTGTTGTGTAGTTATGTTATGCATTGTCATGTGTGTGTATGGTATGTTGAATATATGTCTCTGGTGTATGTATGTCTCTGTGTATGTACAGTGGTATATTGTGTATGTTATTGGTGTAAGCACACACATACCACATAAACACCACCCTCATTATGCACACATCAGTTAAAGCATGAATCCTTGCCTGTGAGTCCCTTAGGCTATTACACGAAAAGTTGACGGTGTACACACCGGTGTGACGTGTACCGTATGTGCTCCGCCATAACCACCGATGTGCTTCAAAAGTAGCCTCGCTGCAGATCGAGCACATCTTCTCGAAGCACTTGTGTGGTGGGGGAGGGGTGCGTGACAGCCCGCCGACCCCATAGACATGCATTGACATGTCAATATCTCACCTATGCATACAATACGAACGGATTATAACGCAGGGAGTGATGACGTGTAATTCCATATTATCTTCTATGAGAACTTATGATTACCGCAATACGCCATCATGAACGATTACCATTAGACACGTAAACATCTACAACCCTGAATGACAATCATATTTAGAATATAATTTTTTAATTTATACCTTGTCATTAGTCCAGGGTTGCGTATGAATTTTCGCTTTGCTGCAGTACAACTAAGGTAATGTTTCACACTGCATAAATCACGGTGGCGCATTTCGAGGCATATTGCCTTCAATAACGATCCGACATGCGCGCCACAATTAGGCCTCGTTCCACGGACTTATTTTTGGGCACGGATTGCGCCGATAGCTCCACCCGGATTTGCGCATACGCGCCAAACCGTCCCCTGTCATTACGGTAATTGCCCACTGCGTCTCAAAGAGAACAGGTGGATTCTGTCGCCTCCTCCCCGCCTCGGCACGAATCCGTGGGCGGGGAAAACTGACATGCACATTATTTTACGGCGCTACCGCGCCGTAAACAATGCAAGTCTTAGTGGTTGGGCGGATCGCCGAGCCCCCTGCCGCCTCACGGCACGCCGCTTATTCACGGCGAGATTTGTGACCTCAATACGGCGCACTAAATCCGTTGGGGAATAAGCGTATTAACAACGGCCTTATCTGTTAATTCATAGTTCTCACAAGACGAATCTATGATTTACACATCTCTTCTACTGCGCCGAGTGCACAATATACACAAATAATTTGCACACCGGGGAAGAAGTGACATGTCACCTTCTTCAGCAGGCACTGAAAGTGGAGGTGAATGGACCTCCCCCCCATGTGCTTAGAAAGTACGGGACCGCAGGAACAGCATGAACTTTCCAAAACACACAGCGTACGCCCTAAGGGTAATGTTTCACACAGCATATAGTGGCATAACGGACCTGTGCGCACCGCAATACGCCTGCTGTTTGGAAGTACGTATCTCTCACAGCCTTAATTACTCAGGCAGCGCGCTCCGTCCAACCTCCTAAAATCAATCCATTGTAACTTTCCCCAGAAAGAAGCCTGCCTGTCCACATATTTTACTGAGGCGGGTTCTATGTCAGTGAAATAACAGCAGCCAATCCTAGCCCCACACTGCTATGATTTTAAACAGTATATTGTGGGCGAACATTTTGCCGGCATCACAGCACAGTTAGTGCCCCACAACCATCCCTGTGTATGTATCACATAACATAATGTTTGGTCCGTAACTTTGGTGGGTTAATTGCACTTCAATACATCCCAAAGTACAGGCCAACATTAGGGAACTCATAGGCCCACTGGACAACGATTACCTGTTTTTGGGAGAATAAATATTAGTGGGATTTCAGGGGGACCCTGGCCACATTTTTTCCTGTAAAAAACACATGCCCGGTTCAGGGGCAAAAAAAAGGTTTGTGAACCCCCCTTCTGAGCAAAATTTAACACGGGCCCGGGCCCCGGATTTTTTGGGACCCCTACAACCCCCCTGGCTTATGCAGTTTTTTGGACCCTCAACATCCCAAATTTTGCAGCAGATCTATGGAAAGTAAAAACTGCAATGAAAATCCTTGGGGACTTGCATAGGCTCCCTGCAGAACACAACTAAAATCAAAAGTTATGGAAAATTGTTGAAATATATATAACACTTACAGAAATTTTTGGATATTTGGTTTGGTTAAATTTCAAGTTGAATATAACATTTTTTTTTTAATTTCAAAATGAGAATTTTTCTTAATTTAAGAATCACATGTCCAAACTTTTTCAATTTTTAATACTTTCGCACAATTAAATTTTTGGGTGATCAATTTGTATTGGGGGAAATTTTAAAAAATCCCCCTCACGCTGTTCACATTTTGACTTAAAGAGACCAAACAACATTACAATTGACAAAATACCTGGCCATTTGAGCTTCAAGCAGGATGCTCTTAGACACAAGTGGCCACAAGTTACAACAGAAATACCCGAGAACTGGAATGCACGAGAGGCAAAGAAAGGGAATTTCCTTTGGGTACATCACACATGGGGGGGAAAAGCTTCATTTTAAAAAATTGCCCGAGAACGGAGAGAAAAACCACACAACTCCCGGAACATTTAAGGGAGGTGAGAGGGAACCCAAATGTCACATCAACCTTCATAACCATCTACATCAACGTGGTCTGTGATAGACGACCAACAAGGGTACCTGACCGTTACCTGACCTGGCTGATGCATAGCGCTCTCCAGCATCGTTGGCAGCGTTCATTTCTGCTCAGAGTGAATCAACTTTTCACATGAACGTATGAGGGCCCCAAAGGTTCTTTTCCCACGTAAACTCTCTGGGGGCCCTGCAAGATGATGATGCCTTTTTTTTAGCAAAAAATTTTTTTTTGGTCCTCCAGCTGGTCCTGTTTTTCAGATGAGATGTTGTGTTGCCATGACACTGCAGAAGTCAATAATAATAATAATAATCTTTATTTATATAGCGCCAACATATTCCGCAGCACTTTACAATATAGAGGGAATAAGCACAGACAAAACCCGACATTTCATTATAAAAAAGCATGACAATGAACGCAAGGTTGAGGGGCCCCGCCCCAAGAGCTTACAATTATTAGGGTTATGGGTGAAACAAAGGCTGAAAGGCTTGGGTTTACTATGGACCAGCCATGTTACATAAATATGGGGGAGTATAATAAAATGTGGATGAACCTGCATCCCAACCATTACATCTATTAAGTAATGCCCGTGGGCCAAAATGCAGGAAGTGCGAACTGTGACAGAATTTGGGGGGTTGGGACAATTAGTGATTTTGATAGGCTTTTCCATGAAGATGAGTTTTCAGAGCGGCACTTAAAACATGTGACGCGGATGTGAGTGTAGCTTGATCACATTGGGTAAACATTGTTCCAGAGAACTGGCTGTCATACGTGCAAAATCTTGGAGACGGGCATGTGGAGGTTGGATGAGTGAAGGAGTGTTATGTCTTAGTATCAGTAGCAAGAGCGTGAGAGAGGTCGGTTAGTGGTGGTAGACAGAGATAAGGGGTAGGAGAGGTATGGGGGTGCAGCACTGTGGAGAGCCTTATGTGTGAGAGTGATTGATGTTTTATGTCGTATACTGTACATGGGAATAGGCCCGCCAGGTGCAGAGACTGACACAGGGTAGGGAGGCAGTCATTTGTTGTAGTAGCGGCTGGAAAGAAAGACAAGCGTGCTGCTGCATTCAGGACAGATGGAGAGGGAGAGTTTACAGAGTAGGAAGAACGGCAACATGTTTAGGTAGTTAGCAGTAGTCAAGACGAGTAGAGGGAAGAATACAGGAGCCACAATGAGAGTATTGAGTTTTGTCCACATTGGGTTTGGTGGGGGAGTGAGAAACGAGACAGTATTCTGGAGATGGTTCTAATTGAGGTGCAGGTGACAAGAGGCGGGCAAGGATTGCTATCTAGGGGTGAATCAATCAAAGAGTCTAGTTATAACTCCCCAGACAGCTGGGCTGCTAGGCCTAGGGAGTTATGGTGGTACTCAGCACACTGATAGTAGAAAATAGCAGGAGGAGAGGTCGGTTAGTTAATGGTGGGAGGATCTGGACTAGCAAGTTCGTTTTAGTGAGAGGTTATAGTTGGAGATAAGAGAGGACATATGCTCAGAGATAGCGGACAGACATGTCACTGAGTGTTGTGTAACAGGGGCATGGAGTGATGCTGGGTAGGAAGTGTATAGTTGCAGTGTCATCAGGCGTAGAGATGGTACTGGAGCCAATCTGCTGATGGTTGTCCAATGGGGGCTGTGTAGAGTGAAAAAGAGGAGGAGGACGCAAGAACGGACCCCTGAGGAAACCCCGACTAGCAAGAGGGAGAGGAGAGAGTAGAACCGGAAATGAGACACTGAGAGAGAGGTTCAGAAGTAGGTAGGAAGAGAACCAAGAGAGAGCGGTGTCCATGGTATACCGATGCCTGAGCATGCTGAGGAGTGGTGACCACATGTCAAACGCTGCAAGAGAGATCCAGCTAGAAGCACAATGAGTAGTTTACCCCGAGATTGTTGCTGTCAGGTAGATCATTGAAACGTTTAGAAAAAAATAAAGGGGGGCAGTTCCGTGAGAGTGTAGGTGCAGGAAACCGAATTGCAGAAGGTCTAGAAAGAGGAGTAGCCAGAGGAGATAGTCGGATCAGTGCGAGAGTAGACGCAGAGCGTTCGGAGGGGGGGGGGGGGGGGGGGTAGGTTCATGAGTTGGAGATGAAGGTGGCAGGGTTTAGACAGCTGGTCTGGTCTAGTTGGGCGGGCGGCAGTAAAAAATAAAAAATAATAAAAGAAGAAAAAATAAGAAAAAAAAAAAGGAAATATGAAAAAAAAAAAAAAGAAAAAAAAACATAAGAAGAATTGATAATAAAAAAAAAAAGGGGGTCCAGAGAGGGCTTTCTTAAGTAAGGAGGAGTTATAACAGCGTGTTAAAAGGAAGATGGAATTATCTGCCAGTGGAGAGAGAGAGGTTAAAGATTGTAGTGTAGTGTGAGAGAGGACGTCGTGGGGGGGGGGGGGGGGGGGGGGGGGGGGGGTGAGGCGGGCGGGGGGGGGGGGGGGGGGGGGGGGGGATGCTGGATAAAATGGAGCATAGACACAGAGTGGGAGGGATGGGTCACTAGATGTCAAAGTGGTGGGGCGAGCAGACAGGAGAAGTCCTGGACACTTCCTTCTTCAAGATGATCGGGTCATGGACTGAGAGCATATATAGAGGGATGTGTGGGGAGGGAACAGGATGGGTGTATAATTGGGGATTGTGGGGATGTGATGTTTTGTCCACCCATGCTGTCAATTTTGTCTTTGAAGTAGGGTGGCCAGGTCTTCAGGTACTCAATGAGGTCAGTGACGTGCTTGATTTTTGAGGCCTAGAGGGATGGGAAGGTTTCTAACAGTACGTTTGGGTTGTTGATTTAGGTGTTTAGATGAGGAGTGAAGATATTTTTGTTTGGCCGGGGGCAGTGAATGCAGTGTGGTAGATGGGTCGCTGAGCATGAATTTGTAGTGAGAATAGTCTGCTAGTAGCTTTGACTTACTCGCACAGACCGCTCCAGCGCACCTGAACAGCCGCTTTAAGAATGGTGAGTCTGAGGCGTGGTGCCAAGGCTGCGGCGTCTGATTCTGGTGGTGTGGTGTGTGAAGTGGTGCGTCAACATGTCCATGGTGGTTGTGAGAGTTTCTATTGTTGTAAGCGATTTGACAGCCAGGTCATGACAGGAGTAGGGAGGAGATTGAGGGTCACAGTGATGGACTGTTTGGTGTCTGTAAGCTCCTGAGTGTTTAGTAAGCTAGCAGGATTTCGGAATGGCGACGGGTTGGGGTGTCGATAAGAAGGCGCTGAAAGTTGTTGGATATAAAAGAGATAAGATTATGATCGAGAGTTCATAAGAGATTGGTAGATTAGAAATTGTGCAGTAGGCGACAGAAGACCAGTTCATGAGAGTTCCCATCTTGTGAGTTGAGAGTCAGGAAACTGCGAGATGGCTCAAGAGAAAGGTTAGTGAATCAGAAACTGAGAGGCCGAAGGAGACATAGGTTGTCAATGAGATGTTGAAATCGCTTCCATGGATGAGTGTGGTATTTCAGTCGAGAGAGAATGAGGAAAGGCCAGGCAGCAAAATTACGCAGAACTGGACGGTGGGTGGGGGTGGGGGGGGGGGGGATGGGGGGGAGGGGGGGGGGAGAGACGGGGTTGGGTGGGAGCCGGGGGGCCTCGGTCTTGTATACAACTGATCGAGGTTTCACTCCCTGATGTAAAATGCGCGAAAAGAGTCTGAGGGGTGTGGACCTCAAAGGGAGGTGAAAGTGTAGTGCAGGAGTGTACAGGGGTAAAGAGCGTCTGATAGGTCGCAATGTGGAGCGAGAAAGTTAAAGGGCCAAAACTCCTCTCACCTTTGACCTGTCTAAGGTCCTGGGGGTGAGTGGCTTGAAGTGTATGGGCGTCCGTAGGCGAGGCAAGCAATTGTGATGTGGTGTCTGATAGCTGTAATGGCCAAGTTTCTTGAGAGCTAGGAGTATTAGGGAGTTTAGTGAAAGGAACAGGTCTAATCTGACAGTCAGTGAGTTTATTACATAGATCCGGATCTGAGGCGTTCCCACAAAGCACATATAAAATGGGGCAGATGGAAAAGACGTATCAATCAAAATTACGGCAGGTTAGCAGGGGTTTCCTGTGGGAGTAAAAGAGGTGGATGAGCATAAAGGAGAGGTGTACGCGGGTAGCGGAGAATGTCTCCGTAGCAATGGCAAGAAGCAGAAGAATTAAAAGTGATTTCAGATGTTTTCACTGATGAATAAGAGCGATGTTTGTGCAGGCACGCTCTGAAAGGAGGATTGGTTTTGGGGTTGAGGTAAATGTAAGTAAGTAATACTTCAATGAAGTATGCAGTGCAATGGTAGATGGGTAAGGGAGAGAGAGAGAGCTAATGTAGGTATGAGAGTTGTTTGAGGCATGACTGGCGGTAGGAAAGGGAGGAGAGAGGGCAGGCAATGAAGATTGTCAAATATAAGCCATGGTGTAAAGCAGCAGGTAAGAAAGCCTAGCTTACATTAGCCTAAAGATAGCAGTTTCTTGGCCCCTTCTGGGCCCAAATTTCGTACAAAATTCAATAATGCTGGCTATTTGTTTATTCTTAATCAATCTGCTGGCAGACCAAAAGGTCTATGCAGACCTCTAGACAGCTCCAAATATACACTCAAACAAGGAAAAACACAACCTCAATCTGTCTAGGTAGCAACTGAACGAATACAGCACAAGACCCTATACTGTTGGTAATCATCAGTATGGGCACTTCAACTTCACATCTCTACGGCCACCATTATTAGGTACACCATGCTAGTAACGGGTTGTCTCCCGTCCTTTTGGCCTTCATAACTGCCTCAATTCTTCGTGTCGAATAGATTCTAACCAATGTGGCTGTCAACGATGCTCAATTTGTGACCTAAGGGGGCCCATAAAGAGATGGCCAAATAAGAATATTCCCCACGACCATAGACACCACCACCACACAGGCCATGAACGCGTTGATTACAATGCAATAGGATGGATCCATGCTTTATGTATGTGTGGACGCGCGCAAAAATTCTCTGACCGCTACTCATCCGAATGTCGTCAGGCAGAAATCGAGACTACATTGCATAGCCAGTGCAACGTTTACTTGCCAATCGTTCTACTTTCCAATTTCGATGAGCTTGGGTGCAAATTTGGAGCCCAGTTTCCTGTTCTTAGGCTTGAAAGAGTGCACCCGGTTTTGTCTTCTCATACGCTACGTAGGCCGCATCTGCCTGCAAATGTTCGCCGTGAGCTGTGGGCGTTTCAGAGATGCTCTTCTGCCTACTCGGTATGTAACAGGTGGCTATTTGAGTCACTTGTTGGCCTTTCTATCAGCTCGAACCCGGGGGGGGGGGGGGGGGTGTATGGGGGGGGGGGGGGGGGGGTAGGGGGGGGGGATAAGTCTGCCTTTCATTTCTCCTTTGACCTCTGGCAATCAACAAGGCATTTGCCCCCACCAGGACTGCCCGGCTCACTGGGATGTTTTTTCATTTTTCGGACCATGTCTCTTGTAAACGCCGCCTAGAGATGGTTGTGCTATGAAATCCGCCAGGAGAGTCAGCAGATTTCTGAAATACTCAACCATGGCCCTTCTGGCAGCCACAGAACATAGCCAACTGTTCAAAAGCGCACTCTAAATAAAAATCACCTGTTGCTTCCCGCCATACTTGATGTCTCGGCTTTGAACTGCAGGAGATTGTCTTGACCATTGTCTACATGCCTAAATGCACTGAGATTGCCACGCCATGTGATTGCTGATATGAAATAAGTGTTTAACAGGTAGGCAAGTTGGAAAGTGTACCTAATAAATTTGTCCCGTGGTGAGAGTATAGAGTCTATTGAATTAGATCACCCCTTTCGAGGTGACAGAAAACGGGCTGGGTGGTTATAAAGAGATAGCTAGGTGCAAGGAAGTTCTTCAAAAGGCTAATTGGGTATCGGCTGTACATTAGAAACACATCTACATTATTTGAGACTAGACGGCTGGGACTGAGGGGCAAAAGTACCAGAAAGCACACTGGGGGGGTATAGTAAAAATGACATAAACAGCAGTTGAAGGGGAAGTAATGTGATTGTAGTTCACTCGACTAGTAATGACGTAGCATTGCAAATATACAATATAATCACATCATATATTGGCAGAGTGTTGCTGATTAGGATCGTAGGTTCACACGTACCATTCATAATATACAATATAATCACACAGATATTGCAGGGGGTGTATGCTGATGGATGTAGTTCACAGACTACAGCATTCTATATATAACAATAAATAATCAGCAGCAGATATTGCAGAGAGGGTTGGCTGATGGGATGTAGTTCAGCACGTACTCTATTCATATAAGCTAAATATAGATCACACCATTATATGTGGGGCAGAGGGGGTTGCTTGATGGCTTACCCCCTAGAACAACCTGCTTAGATTGCTGTGGGCCCCTGCCATAGACAGCAGGTGTCATACTGGTGTAGATAGACATTTGTTAAAAATTTTAGGGGGCTAGTCTATAGCCCACACTATACTTCAGCATGTGTCAAGCACCAAGAAGTAAATAAGTAGCATCGATCTTTTTTTTATTTTTTTTTAGTAAATTTTTTTGTTTTTGGTGTTTTTTTTATTTAATATAATCATCATTGATTATATCACATCATATTAGACTACTGAGGGGGAATAAATCGTATATACCTACCTAACTACCTTGGGGGGTATGGTCCGTATATATCCAGTACCGTAACTACGCTGGGGTAGCTCGCATGAGTACCTAACCTAACTACTGGAGGGAGATCTATGATACTCCCTTCCAAACTACCGGTGGAAGGCGCCTATCTCCTAATCTAACATCGCTGGGGATGAAGCGCTATATACGCTATGTCTATCTACATGGTGGGGAGGGCTCTATATAGCCTACTTAAACTACGCGTTTTGAGGGAGGGCCGCTGATATTTACCTGACTACTGAGGGGAGGCCATATATATAGCCTGACCAACTACTGGGGGAAGGCCCTATCTACCTAACTTCCTGGGGAGAGGCCCTATATATATATAAAGACCTAGCCTAAGCTACCTGGGTGGACCAAGACCTATATACCATACCTAACTTACCTGGGGGAGGAAGGCTGTATATAGCCTACTCTAGACTACTTGGGAAAGCAGACTCTTTATTCCTACCTAAACTAACCTAGTGGGGAAGGCCTATTATACCTACCTGACCTATTTTTCGCACCTACCATAGATATAGGGTGAGGGCCAGGTTGTAGTGTTAGGGTTTTTATTTGCGTGACAAGATGTACTTTCAAATGTGGTGTCATTCACCGTAGACCATAGAATTCATTGGAAATACCTGCAAAAATTTCTAAGTGGGCCATTCATTCTTTGGTATGCATAATGATGTGTTATTCTGTATTCGCAGGTGTAATATGAATGCTGGCATACCGAAAAATGAAGGGTTTATATAGTTTAGTGAACCAAAGAAAAAAATTTAAAACATTTTTGCTATTTTTACATTTTCTGCGACCGATAACCTGGTTTGTCTTCGTCATGTATGGACTTCAAGTGAAGGGCTACATTTTGCTGAATGAAGTGTTACAATTGTCATTAGTTAAGAGTTTCGGAAATGTGTTGATATAAGGGTAATTAAGGGGGTATTTTTTTGGGGGGGGGGGGGGTTGGGTGTTGAGTATGTGGTGTAATGGGATGGAATTGGTTTGTGGGTATGTTAAGGTATTTTTTTATTGTTTATGTGGGGGGGGTTAGGGTGGAGGGGGAGGGGATGAGGGAGTTAGAGTTTTTTTGTTTTATTTTTTTAGAACTGACTTTAACAGACACGTTGGCTGGCGAATTATTGTTAACTTTTTTATTTTTTATTTTAACATTATTATCATTTATTTAGTTTGTACTAGTAAGTCCCGAATCGGTGATTGTACACCCAACCTGCATTGGTATGAAAAACAATGCATAAGTGAAGAGATGGATCTGAACAAAGATGGGTCGGGTTTTACTCACTTCCTACATGGACAGGAACTGGAAAAACAAGGGGACAGGGCAGAGCAACCCTGCTACATGGTTTCCTTACCGACACAATGATGTCTAAACACCAAGTTTTGGAAAGGGGGGTTAAATTTTCCCCCCTTTTTTTTTTTATCACTGACCCCAGCTACTTACCCACTTAAAAAAATTTTCCCTTAGTCCAAGCTTTTCTCATTTTCAAATGCTTTAGAAAAATTAGTTTTATTAAAATCCAATGCTCACCTGACCCCAGTCTTAGAACAAAATTCCTCAAAAAAGGGGCTAAAAAGGGTTTTGACTAAAAAAAGGGGATATTATAAAAGGGAAAATTTTACAAAATATTCTTTTATGAAATAAAGTTTTTCTATAATACCAAAATTTCACAACATAATACTTTGTCCATTAAAGGGGCCAGGGAAAGGTTTTTTAAAAGGGCGGGGGGAAAAATTACTTTAAATTATGCTTGCGGGAAAAGTTTTGGGCCCAATAATTTATATGAAACCCGTTAAAAAAGAAAAAAATTTTATTTCGGGCAGAGGACAGAAATTGCTGGCAGAAATTTAAAGGTACCAAAAAGTTCTTTTGTCATACAGAAGGTCCCCAGGCGAAAAACGGAGAGTGGTTTTTAAAGGGGTTTAACCCTTTGGTAAATCCTGTTTTTAAACCCCCAGCCAGCCAGACCCACTTTTATCGCTATGGTTTTTGCCCTTAAAACGATTAATCAAGAATAACCTTCCAAATTTTGGAATTAAAAATTTTCAGGAATTTTTTTAAAAAACATGCCATAAAAAGAACTGAAAGGGGAATTTTTTCATCATAAATTTACGGGCAAAATGTCATATGCCCTAACATTGAAATTTACATAAGAAGAGTTTTTGGGTTTCAGAAACCCCAAAATCATCTGATACAGGTAAATAAGAAGTGAATCTAGTAACCTGTAAATAGAGGCATCCCAAAGAAAGATATTGGCATTGGGCGGGGAAAGCCAGCTTTTGGGGCACATGGTGGGGTTTGCCTTGACCAAACAATTTAACTTCAAAGGGGCTCTTATAAGCAGAGATTAATTGAACGGGAATGCTGGAAAAATCGATTTACAGCGGCCCCCTTTTTTTACTTCCAATGCTCCTTTTATTTAGATTGCCCCAAGTCCTCCCTAAAGGTACAGTATTTGTTTATTATTTTTATTATTATTATTATTATTATTATAATTTTTGGCTTTCATTTCAGGGTCTGTAAAATTTTTTGACTTGAAAATTTTTAAATTTTTTTAATGTTTTAACTTTTATTTTTTTTTTTTTTTTTAAAAAATTTCTTGGGACATTTACATAGGAGACACAAACTTACTGTCATTTTTGGGGAAAAATCCACTGACCAAAACATATTGTTTGTAGTGTTTTTTGGGGATTTCCCTACTGACTTTCAGGTAACGTATTTCTAAGCCTTACTCTGTTGGCCCCAAATTTCCCCTGAAAATAAAATACTTTCAGATAAATGTGTATGAAAATGAAAGGGTGGGGGGAACTTTTAAATTGGGAAAGGGCCCCAACCAAAATTGAAATAAAAACCAAAAAAGCAAACTGCAAAGTTAAAGGGGTTTTTGGGGCCGGAAGGGAAAAAATTTACGTGGGAAGTATGAAATTAAAAAAATAAACATTTTCACCATTAAACATTATTTTAAAAATTCTGGGCCAAATTTTTTTTTTTAGCTTTCTTTCCCTTTTGTGATTTTATTGTTTACAAGGGGTTTATCTCCAAAGGGGGTACGACTGGGGCTGGGGAGGCCCCTCAGTCCTGGTCGCACCCTCTCAGAAAATACCCCTTTTTTCTTGGTAGCTCAAGTGTTCAAACCCCAGGTGCTGTATTTTTCTCCCGTCCTTTGGTGTCACCCGGGTGCTGGTGTTTGGGTCCGGGTGGGGCCACCGCAAGGATGGTGTAAGCCGTACCAGGGGGGCAGAGTCTAAAAATAAACCCGGGTTTTTACCAGAGCCCCCCCGGGAAAACCCGGGGTGGGGAAATTTCTGGGGGGCGGGAAACTACCAGGGCGATTCCCTTTGGGGACTTGCTTCGGTGGCAAGGGGCCCAAAGGAGTGTGTGGTACAAAAATCTGAGGGAAAAGGGGGGCGTGTTTGGGGAAAAGGCAGGGGGTCCCGGGGGGCAGGCGGCCCGAGGGGTTTGGGGGTCCCAGAAAAAGGGGGGCGTAACGGTTCGGGGACAAAGGTAAAAGGGGGCACGATGCCCGAAACGCTTTTTCTAAAGGCTTTTTGGGGCACTAAAGTTTCCGGGGAGGTGTACCGGGGGAAGGTTATATGGGGTCAGCGACGCCTTACCCAATACTGGGCGCGCTGGCCCTTTTTTAAAAATCCAAGGGGGGCCGGCCGGGGGGGCGCCACGGGCGGCAGGGAAGCCCGGGGGGACGCGGGAGGGGTCGGGAAAGGGACGCCGAGCGCAGGCAGGACACGGCCCCCAAGATCTTCCCCGGCCCGAATACCTCCCAATAAACAAGAAAATGCCGTCTTCCCTAACCATTCTAGCCAGGATCTCCTTAACCGCAAATATGTTTGGAGGCTACGGCTTTGGGAGGGGGAGGACGACTTTTCGGGAAAAAAAGGGTTTAGCCGGAAAGGTTTTTAGAAGAGATACATAAAAAAAATTTTGGGGACTGCTGGTGGGAGGGAGCGGAGTTATGGGCACGGGATTAATACCCCTCACATTTTCAAAGGGTCCCGGAAGCGGGGGCCCAGTTTGTAGCTGGTATTTTAGCCGGACGTATTTTGGGGACAGCCAGCCCTTGTCTTCGGCGAAAAGGGTCGGGCGGGTCTTTTTTCTTGTCCCCTGAGTTTTCATAGGGGACGGCCGCACGCTGTGGGGGGGGGGGGACCGACAAGTCTGCTCCAATGCGATATGTAAAACCAGGAAAACCCCCCTAAGGGAACCTGGATGGGGAGGCAGAGAGAGAGGGGGGGGGGTGCCGACCATAACTACAAGAAGGGAAAGGCGCCCAAGCTCCCGACCCCAGCAATTGTCAAAATTTTCGGCCCGGGGTAGAAGGCTGGCCCAATCATCTGGCGGCCAAAACAAAGGGGCGAAGTAGCTGCCCAGAATCTGATTCACCCCTCTACCTGGCCGTTAATTGGGGGTTTGGTACGCAGACGGAAGTCTAATTTTAACCTGCTTCGGAGCGAGTCACCCCAGAACTTTGACACAAACTGAACCCCACGACAAAAACATGTCCGGGGCAGACCGTCAGGGGAAATCTTTTATAAAGAAAAGGGAGGCGAGACGAGGTGTGGATGGTAACCCAGGCAGAGGGACGAAGTGCGACATTTTAGAAAACCTATCAGTATGACCCAAATAACTGTTACCGAAGAGGGTGGAAGGTCGGTGATTAAATCATCGCCACATGAACCAGGGAATACTGGGGGGTAGGCAAGGGTTTCAGAGGCCGGGAAAGGACTTGTGTGGGGGTACCTTATCCGGGCACAAGTAGCACAGGGTCACAAAGTCTTAATATCTTTGGGCCCGACCCCCCCACCAATGAAACGAGAATCAAATGGAAGATCTTTTGAGCCCCGGATGTCCCCACAACGAGCAATGCCCCCTTCGGGCCTTCCTGCGCAGGGGGAGGCCGAACGTAGGGCTTGCCGGGGGGTATTGTTGAAGGAGGACAGGTGCCGTTGAATCAGACGTTCAGGAGGTATAAGGTTTTCGGCTGAGGCTCCTCTCCCGTGATTCTGATGGCGGGAAAAGGGCATCTGCCCTGATTTTTTCCGCTGGGCCCAAAGTGGGTCCGAAGTTGAATCGCAGAAAAAGGGGGAAAAACGGTCTGCCAGGGTTAAGGCGCTGGGGGGACGGGGTACTGGGTTTCTTGTATCCCTGTATACCTCGAAAGGGATGAGAGCTCCCCTTTAGGGGAAAGACCCATCCCCCCCCTCATCTTGAAACGATAATCCCGATCTCCCAAAAGCATAGTTCCTTCAGCGCGAGAAAGTCTTTTGGGGAAAAACCCCAGGTGATGGGTTTTTCCCCCTTGGGACCCTTTTGATTTAAAACTGCTCCAGCACCCCCCCGAAGAGGCATCCACCTCCCAAAGAGAAAGGGGGGGGGGGGGTTTCGGGGGCAGGGCGTGACAAAATGGTGGGGGGCAAAAGGCCTCTTCAATCTGAGGAGGCTTTTTGGCCGCTGGTGGCCAACCTAGGAATAGCCCTTTTTCCTTGGAGCCACGATTTTGGGGCCACCAGGTAGAGTGTGGGGAATAAACTGCCGATAATAATTGGAATCCCAAAAATCGTTTTATGGCCCGAAGACCAAAGGTCGTGGCCCTTGCAAAAGAGAAACTTAGGGGGTCCATCTGCAGGCCTTGTCGGAAGACGATATAACCGAGGAACGGGGGTGGACTGATGGAAAAAGCACTTCTTAATTTGGCATACAAGCGGTTGCTGCGAAAGGGGGGTTTTGCGGATTGCGCACCTGTGATTAGGTCCAGAGGTCAGGAAAAAAACCAAATGTTCCAGGTAAATGATGACGATGTTACAGCAAGTCCCTAAGACATGTTTTTGAACTCCTGAAAGACCGCGGGAGATTACACAGCCCGAAGGGCATCACTAATATTCAAGTGACCGTCTCGGGGATTAAAAGCATTTCCACTCAGCCCTCACGGACCTGATAGGTTGTATGCACCAGCAGGTCCAACTTGGAAAAGATCCGGCTCCTATAGTTGACAAAGAGTTCCGGATTAGCGGCAAGGGGTACGGTTTTTCAAGGAATCTGGTTCAGACCCCATAGTCGATGCAGGGTGAGAGAAAACCGTCCTTATTCTGAACAAAGAAAAAAACGGCCCCGGCGGGTGACATGGACTTGCGTATAAAGCCCTTTTGCAGGTTTTCACGGATATAGTCCGACATGGCCTGGGTCTCAGGCCTAGACAACGGGTAGACCCTACCCCGAGGAGGACTGGTCCCAGGGAGGAGGTCAATGGGACAGTCATAGAGGCGATGAGGTGGAAGAGATTCGGCCTGCTTCTCCGCATAGTCCTGGTATTCGGCGGGAAGACCTGGCAGAGACCTGGTAAGCCGTTGAGGAGGGGTTAGTCGCCCTGTCCGAGGGACCGAGAGACAGCGACTCCGACAGTCGGGACCCCAGCGCAGAACCTCCCCGGTTTTCCAGTTGAGGGTAGGGGCGTGGAGCTGCAGCCACGGAAGACCCAACAGGATCGCTGAGGACGACCGGGGAAGGACATAAAATGTGATCTTCTCTTTGTGTAAGGCCCCCACGTGGAGGGACAGTGGCTTGGTCACGTACCGGATGGCATCACTAAGGAGTTCCCCACTAACAGAGGATATCACCAAGGGCTTCTCCAGGCAGGTCACCGGAAGACGATACTGGGACACCAGAGCGGCGTGGATAAAGTTCCCGGCGGAGGCGGAGTCCAGAAAAGCAGGCACTCGAAATACGAGTCCGGAACCAGACGAGACCTCTACTTCCATAGAAAAACGTGGAGAGGAAGAATTCACACCTAAGGACGCCTCTCCGACATGACCTAGGTGCGGGCGTTTCCCTGCCGCTGTGGGCGATGCGCCATCCATTGCGAAAGTGATCCGGGCTGGCACAATTTCTCTGCCCGACGGCGGGACAGTTCCTGTTCAGACAGATGTGCCCAGTCCACCTGCATGGGCTCTTCACTGGTCGGTAGAGGAGGTGGCACACAGGGCGGCGGCGTTCCAGGTCAGTTCCGACGCCAGGGTCCAAAACTGAACCGCATAGTCTCCAACCGAGGAGTCACCCTGGCTCTTCAAAGACACTGTGGAACTTGGAGAGGAAAGCTAGCAGGTCCGTAGTCACCGGATCATTCCTGTCCCAAAGAGGGGTAGCCCAACCCACCGCCTTCCCGGACAGTAGACTAACCACAAAGGCCACCTTTGAACCTTCAGAGGATATTGACCAGCCATTAATTCAATGTGCATAGGGGCACTGGGGAATAAATCCCCTGCAAAGTTTAGGGTCCCCTTCAACTTGGCGGGTAGAGGTAACCGAAGCTTGGAACCCTCGGATACTGGCGGAGGCGTCGCCACGGGAGGAGAGGTCGGCGACTGTTGGTTAGCCAGGAGCTGCTGCAGCATTGCGGACAACTGATTCAACTGCTGAGCTTGTTGCGCGAGTTGTTGCGACTGCTGAGCCACAATTGCGGTGAGGTCTGTATCACCAGGTAAAGGCACCTTGGCGGGATCCATGGCCGGATCTTGCTGTCACGGATGGTGGTAGTGGATCCGCTGGACCACCGGGAAGCGATGGTGTAAGCCGTACCAGGAAGCGGGGTCAAGTAAACCCGGTTTTTACCAGAGCCCGCCGCAAAGCGGATGGGACTTGCTGCGGCGGGAAACTACCAGGTTTCCCTTTCCCCTGGGGGTGACTTGCTTGCAGTCAGCCAAGGCATTGCGTGGTACAAAATCGTGAGACTTAG